>JAVSCE010019011.1:0-78604 GCA_032199065.1 Smutsia gigantea
GTGGGCAATAGAATATTTAGGGTGATTAATGCTAAATGCCTAATAATAATGACTATTATTACTATGTTAAAATACGAACAATTCATTTCTCTGACAACAAAGCATTAAGAACACATCAAGAGCACAATGCAAAACAATGGCAGGGATGCTCTTAATGTTATCTTAATGGCCTATAACGTCCTCCAGCATTGCATACCTGTGAGAGAAAAGTAAGGTTAGGTTGCAGGTTTGAGAATACGGACTTTTGAAAAAGCATTTTTGATTTGTATCAAATCACTCCTAATTCTCCAAAATGAAATGACAGTAGGGCACAGTTCAGTGTTTTGACAAACTTCATTGCAGAACAACCTATCAGTTAGATTGATTGATTCACTTATTAAACAAGGACCCCACATGAGTGCCTATTTATTTAGGTCATTGTGCTTGCTAATTTGGGGTAATGGGTGTGAGATGGTGGCGATATCCCTGCTGGTGGGGTGGGGACAAGTATGAGCTGGCAGATGGCTACATGGAGAGGTTCATTAAAGGTATTACAGAATGTGCTGTGGAACAAATCAGACCTCAGTCAGCATACATCCCCTCAGTCTTTCAGCCCAAAAGTGTTTAAAATACTCTTCCTATCACCACAGTATCAAAACACTGATGAGATATTGTTCATGGATACAATATAAAGGGATTAAATAGAGCTACAGCGGAACCACCATTCCCAAGTGAATGAATAGAGGGAAAGCTGGTATTGGACACAGTGCTTGATGGAAGCAGAGCCTTGGGTAGAAGTAATTGGATAAAGATTTGACTTAAAGAAAGCTTTATGCAAATTCATAAATAGAAACTGAGATTGAAGACCTCAATACAAGGACATAACAATCCCAGTATAACAAGAATAGAATGCAACTTGGTAAAAATCTTCAGTTCCTTGAAAAAGAACCTAGACACAACCAGACTAGAACTTACTGCATTCATTACATGACTAAGAAATCTGAAAAAAAAATACATAGTGTGGAGAACTATATGATATGCACAGGGACAGTCAATTCTTTTGTCTTCAAAAAAAAACATGTATTATTAGTACAGAAAAAGAAGGAATATATGGAATTAACAGAGACAGTCAAACTTAACTAAACCACGATTTTCTACTCAGAAAAGTCATATACATTTTTTTGTACATAGAGTCATGGGCTAGGATCACCTCCTATTACAGACAAGTTTCCCAGGACTAGTAAAACAGGGTAGGAGTATCCCTTTACAGATTCTGTCATGTCAGGGTTAATTTTTGTCTTAGTATGCTAGATATTAGACTAGGTTCCATGCAAAATTCTTTGTAATTTTTGCACCTACCATTTGGCCCAGCAGTGTACTTCTAGGAATCTAGCTGACAGAAAAGCCCACATATGTGCAAAATTATATATACATACACATTTGCATTTGTGTTTTTTCTAGTACTGTTTTTAATAGTGATAGACTGGAAACAACCTGAATGCATATTAATAATAAATGGTTAAATATTGTATGGTCTAGCCATACTTTTGTATAATATGCATATTTAAAATATAATTCAGTAGACCTATATGGACCAAAACCATAAGCTGCCCAAGGTTTGATTATTAAGTGAAATACTAAGTGAAAACACCAAAATGCCAAGTAGCAAAACAAATATTCCCTCTCAATCTCTCACACACACACACATGCCCCTAATATAATATAAAAGAAAGAAAGAGAGATCTGGAAGAATACACCAAGCCAGAAACAGTAACTACACTTGAAAGGAAATGTAGGATGGGGGAGGGGTGACATTATTTTGCATATTTTTATTGCATAAATTTGTTTGAATTATTTTAAAAGAATCATGTATTTTTTAATAACTAAAATTATTTAACCAATAGAATTTATTTGTAAATATCCCAATACATGATTCCTTTTATGTGGTTTTTCATTGGTCTCTAAGGGAATGTATGTCCACATGGTTATAGCTTTATATGTGTTTACATATATGTATGATTTATATATAGCCTAAATGCAATAAATCTATGAAAGTGTGGATAAATACATAAATTAAATATTCGGGGATAGAACCAAGGAAATAATAAAATCTTCAGGAGTGTTGTTCTCAATGAATTAAAACAGAGAATACATTATTTTATCTTCCCAAGTAATACCAGGATACCTGAATATTCTCCAACAATAAAAAACAAAAACAAAGCCTCTCTCCTTCATTTAGGAGGTATTCCTTAAATTTTCAATGCAGCACTTAGAATTATTGATGAAGATATGCTTGTATGCTTACTTTGTTTCTGAATCTTACAGAGTATCTTACTCCTTTAAGCAAAACATCTTATGAAAATTATTTTTTATCATAGATGCTTTATTCTCTTTAGGGGAAAAAAAAGCTTCTTACTGTTCCCACCGTCTCACATAGTTATAAATCTTTTGAACAAATGACTTTGGGATTCTCAGTTCTCTTCTAGGTTGTAGATACAGTAAACAGTGTAATATTAATGGACCTGAGATTAAGTTGAATCATTTGCCTAGTACATTTCATCCTTAAACCAGTAGCATTCTTTGCTATTATCTATTCTCTAGTTCTATAAACAGGCACTAATTAAAACAAAATGTTCTAAGGGCAGGTAGGGTGAATTTCGTTTTTTCTCCTAGTTTCTGCCTCAGAAACTTATCTAAGCATTTCTAAAATTCATGGTTTTAAAACACCATGATTTCAATGCACTCCTATTCAAAGACTTCTAATCAACTATTTTGATACTTGCAAGTTTCCCTCTATAGCTACAAAATTGCTGCATGTTGGCTTTCCCAGCTATTCTTGTTTTCTTCCTTTATGTACCCACCTCTGCTTATCTGTAGAAACAACTATATATTAAAATGAAGGCCTATTTAAACCCAGTAGGTGAACAATATACTGTAAATGTAGCAAATACTGCTTTATGGAATAAAATTATTTAACTAATATATTTTACACTACAAAAACAGTCATTGTCATTCAAGTATAGAGAGCATAACAATTTCTTTTCTTCAAGGTTAAAATAGGAGTAGAAATAAAATATGACAGTCTAATTCTGAGCAAAATTTTGGCATACCAATTGGTTTATCCGCATATGAATATTTTATCTTCAGCTTTTCTCGGTACAGTCATGGTGCAAACATCAGAAGGTAGCATTACTGCTCTGAATTGCTAGAATACATTCTAAGCTATTAGTGAAAGAGCCATATAACAGTACTGTAGGAGGGACAGTACATCTGGCCTGAAAGCCATTTCCCTGCAGACTGTTTCATTCTGTTCAGAGGCTCTAAAACAGGGATAATGATGTAGAAGATCATGAATTTTTCTAGTTACATTTACACATTTATTGGAGGTAGTTCAGATTTTTCAATTTGTATAGGATTTCCATAGTATTGTTATTTCTGAGAGAGATGTTTATAGGAAAAATTTTATTTGAGGAATTTACTTGTTGAAAGAATCCTTCAGAAAAGGCAAGTGACTAGAAAACCAAAAGCATGGTTTTAATTATAAATCACAGCATTCAGAAGAGGTGAGCTAGAGGAAAATTAGCAAAAGTCAGGGAGAGGCACCTTGTTTGTACTTCAAATACCAAATAAAACCAGGGAATGATGAGGCCATCAGAAATGTGCCTTGCTGGCTTTCTGACCTCTTATTTTCTCAGGAGCATATTCAGCATCTGTATAATGCACAAAGCAGATTTTATTACCTTGTTCAAGGTAAAATTACAAGCAAGCAGAGTATAGGAAGAGAAGAAATGAGCACAAAGACCAATTTGTGAAGGAAGCAATCATGCCCTTCACTTAATACATGCCAAGTGGAAAAGGGCTGCTGATTTCCTTTGTTTTACCCTCACTCCCTCAGCAACAATAGATGGATTTATGTTTAAGTATGAATTGTTAGCTTTTGTACATATAATCTGGGATGATTCATAGGTATTTTAAAGCAGTTAAATTTTGAAAAATAAAATACATTCTGTTCTTCTATTGTTTATTTGCCAGAACTTTTTCTTGTCTTAAAATAGATGCCAAGACCATCAACAACATTTTGAAAATACAGAAATTCCCTACACACATACAACAGTGCTTCAGGTAGTTTTTTTTTTTAAGTAATTTAAATGCGTGAGTGATTGGAAAGGAGGGCCGTTTTGCCTTGATCATTATAAGGCAGTTTACAGATTTTTCAGATAGCCAACAGATGGCAGCAAAGACTTGCAGATGGGCAGAGAAATTTTATTTGCACAAGTAATTATCCCCAAGCGGCAATTAAATTTCTAAAGGCAGAGCTGTCATTTTTAAGCCTAGCAACCCCAGGAAATCTTTAAAGTCTTTTTTCAGGCAAAAATTAATAATAAAGAAGTCTCTTTGCTCTTTAAGCATCAAGCACAGCTTTGGTCTCCTAGTTGTAATTTCCTTCTTGTGCATTTATGTTAGGTTTACCAAAAATTATGAACATATCTATACACTTTTTAATTTGCTTCAGTAAGCTTCATATGACCATTTAAGTTCAAGCTTCAATGAGTGTGGTGGTAATGGGAGTTAGTTTTCCATTCGTTTTCCTGAAGCTAAATAGTACTACATTCGCCAGGATGTTCACATTAGACTGTAATGCTAGAAAATCTGACTTCGGGCACAAAGCGATTACTGATATTTTTAATATACTCAAAGATGAACTACTCCGAATGAAAAATAGTACAAAAATAATTTCCATTATCCATTTTTAATTTTCATAGCAGTTTATTGTATTCAATGACTCTGTGCTGAAACACATTTGCAAGGGGAAAAAATTATCTCCCAAAGACCTTAATAATGTATTTCAAGTTGGCTCTGAGAGGGAAACTGTCATTCGTCTCCAGTACTACTTCATGTCAAAAAATGTATTATAGGCAGGTAATAATTCTAAATTATTTAGAAGTGTATTACGTAGGCCTTTTGTCTGGACTTCTTTACTATCCTACTGCCTATAAAATGAATACTTTACTTTCCTTAGTTGCTAAAAAATCCAAAAGTACTTGAGTCTCACGTTCCTACTTTCTTATAGTCATTCACTACTTTCTGTGAGCTACCTCTGTACCTTGTACTTCTATTACGGCCCTTAAGAAGTGGATTGGATTTGTTTATAATTGGTCTTCCCACCCTCAAACTGTGAGTTCCAGGAAAAATGGGTGCGTTCGGTCTGTCTCTATATTGACACTGCAATGCACATGATTAAAACTCAGAAGTCATGGAGGGAAACAGCTTTTGGTGATTTGTGAAGAGAATACAGCCACTTACCAGGGAGCTGATGTAATTTTTTTTTACTGTTTTTCTGTTTCTGAAGGTGTTTTGTTTGCTTGTTTTCCTGTTTTGCTTTGCTTTAGAGGAATTTTATTTAGACAATGAAAAGCAATTCGATATTCTAAAGTGGTGTACAATGAAAAAGAAATCAAACTAGTTACTTTATCATGTAAGCTCTTCTTTACAACTAAGGCAAAAAGAAAAAGAAAAGGATTTTCTGTTTTAAGGGCAAAGTCAGAAAAATGGGACAGTATGGGTTTTTCCTCCTTAATATCATTAACAGCTATAAGAATTCAAATAAAAATAAGATAAATTGGATGCCAGCTTGCATATATTTCTTCAAACGCACAGTAGGTCATTGTATTAAAAGAGCATAACTCCACCTAGCTTCTTGACTTCTTCAAATACTCTTAAGTTTTCACTTATAGAGAACATCAAGTTTGTTCTAGTGCATACAATTATTTGTGTGTGTGTGTGTTCTATGTTTTTTTGGCATTTGTAGAAATTTAAGTTTGTGTTTAAGTTGTGTCTTAGTGTTTTCTATTAACGTTGTTTATCCATAATAAAAGTTTGGTCTATAAAAAGCTAATTTAAATATCTACATGACTTTTAACATCTTTACAAGATGTAGAAAAGACCCAATAAAAGTAACAATGTCTATTTTGGACTCCATTCCCATTTTCTGACTAAGCTGTAAGATTTTCCAAGTTCCTCCCAGCTAAATTTGAGAGTTCTCAGAAGGTATCTCATAACGTTTATGAAATAATCCTCTTATCTACCAATTGACACCACCCATTTTTTTCTCTCTTCTGTTGCTGCCAATTTCCAATGCTATGAGCACAGTCTCTGCAGTACAATGGCCTATCCCAATTCTTCTTGGTCCGACTCCCTGCTCAGGCCAATAGGCCTATCCCATGCCTCCAAGTGCAGTCACTTGAAGAGAGCACTCTACCCTTAGCTCCGACTTGTGCTTCCCTCAGTGTTGTATTGTGGCTTGTGTTCTCACTTCCTAGTAAGATGTTAGTAAAGCAAATCCTTAAGAACTGACTCCCTTATGATAATGGGCCCTCTCTGTGAGGACTAGCCATGAATTTGTGGGGAATACACTGGAGGACAATTTGAATGAGGGCACCATGCTTCACTCAAATTCTCCTTCAGCACATGAAGTTCTCAAGGCTTTGTTTCCTGGTGGCATGAGTTATTTCTTAGGAAGTCCTCCTCCTCACACCTCATGCAAATAAGTTCTATGGTCATCCCATTGGCTCTGAAGGGTCCAGATATGCCTTTCTCCAGTGCTGAACTCTGCTTAGTCTATCAATCTGGGATAATCATTACAGTATTACCTACCTACAGTTAAGAAGCTTCACTTTCATTCCTCTAACTCATCTTCTATTGATTTTGAGTGAAACTTTCACATATAAAACAAATCCAAAACAGAATTTCAAGAGCTACTGACACAACTGAGCATCTGTCCTTTAGAAAATTACATTTAAGTAGATTTGTTGTTATATATTAGAGAAATTGCCAAAGTGTGGACCTTGAATGGGAAAATCAGGACTTATTCTGGAATGAAGTAGGAGTTACTGAAAATATTTCTTTTGTGCAAAGCTAAGAAAATACTAGAATATATTTTTAAAGGAAAATATTTTCTTAGACCCGGAAATACTGAATAAGCTATAGCTTGCTCTTCCAATGAAAGGACTTACTAAGTGAAAAAGAGACAGGAACAAGAAGAAACATTTTAAGACCTGCTTTGAAATGGTATCTTGTCTAGTCACTCAATAAACATGAATAAGTGAATGAATGTATGAATTAATTAAAGTATATTAACCAAATATTGTGTGGTTGAAATTTTGATCTGGAAGTGCAAAATGTTCTTTCTTTTTTTGAAACTCACTTTCTTCCTTTTGCAAAAGTGAGGGGAAGTGCTCCTCCTTCATTCTTTGTTGTTTTGGTGGGTGGGCAAATCATTAACCCGCCCCCCTAGCCTGAAGTTTGAGCAGGTGGCAACAGGGTAGTAACTGTGGGACCAGACATGTGAATCTGGAGCTGAGGAGAAAAAGCTAGGCAGCAGACATTCATCACTGCATAAATGGTAGATGAAGCCATGGCCATGAAGGTGACTGACCAGGCACAATGTGTAAGAGGATAGAAAAGGACCAAGTAAAGTACATTGGCATTAAAAAGCTGTGACTACAAGTCCTGCTGAGCTAAATCAAACTTGCCTGCATACTTTCATATAGCAAAGGAATTTGGGAACAAAAGCCAGTCAGTCAATTACCTTGTATAACCTATTAAATATAGTTTACTTAACTGGATGGATGCTATTCAATTTAAATACATCATAACACCATGATTAAGAACAGAGACTCTGAAGCCAGAATGCCTGAGTCCACACCTCATCTCTACTACTTAGTAGCGATGGAACCCTGAGAAAATTACTCAGCCTCTCTGTGCATCAATTTCTCATCTGTAAAATTGGGATGATAACATTACCTGCATCATTCAGGTAACTGTGAAAATCAAATCATGAATATTTGTAGAGTACTCAGAACAGTGCCTGGCAAATGTAATAAATACATTAGCACAGTTCTGAGTACTAAATACGCAACAGTCAATAAAAAGTAAATGAAAATAAAGAAAAGGAAAACTTGTGAACCAAATTTCCAACTGGATTATTTTATTTACTTCTTTTTTCTTTGTAATTTAATTATTACATTAAACTTTTGTGGAAGAAATCCTGCCTCATCAATACACTATATATTAATCCAAAATGTGGTTAATTTACCTTACATGTAGGATATTAGGTGGATTTCAAATGATAGCAACATATATTACTGAAAATAAGCGGTTTATGCCATAAGAGAATATTCTCCACTAGGAAATATTTCAATGAAGTTGTATTTTATTGATGTTTCTAAATTGGAATGTGTACACCTTTTTCAAACATCCTTCCAATAAATACAATTGATTGTTTCTCCTCACAGCTCATCAATTTTCATCCATGCAGTGAATGTTGCAATTGAAAAGCACGGGCTATAATAAGTTGCTGCAAAATAAACAAGCATGAAAGTAATTTGGAAAAGGAAACAGCTAAATCCATGTATAAAAAGATCCACTTTGGAAGAGATTCTCAAGGTGGCGGCATGAGTAGGGTGGCGGAAATCTCCTCCTAAAATCATATATATTTTGAGAATACAGCAAATACAACTATTCCTAAAAGAGAGACCAGAAGATACAGTACACCAGCTCTACATCTACATCTGCGAGAACTCAACATCTCACGAAAGGGTGAGATACAAAGCCGTGACCCAGCAGGACCCAGGCACTCCCCCACCCCAGCTCACCGGTGGGAGGAAAAGAATCAGAGTGGGGAGAGAGTGGAAGCCCAGGACTGCTAAATAACCAGCCCTTAGTAATCTGCACCGGGAGCACAGACACACATTGCATGGTGTACTGGATATTAGAGGAACAGAAAAGCAAAATCCAAGACTAACACTGTGAACAGGTTTCCACAGCTGGCTGCCCTGGGACAAAATAAAAGCAGGCTCTTTGAAAGTCTTAAAGGGACAAGGGTTTAACACGTAGCCAAAATCATCCTGGCACACTGAGCCCAGCAGGCTGGGAACTTTAAGGAACTTCAGGCACCCTAAACCCCTGGGTGGCAACGCAGCTCCGAAACCCCTCACAGTGATAAGCACCTGCCATTCATTCCCCCTTGCCGGCCCTGCTAGTGAACCAGCTGGCCAGCCATTGCTGCGGAACAGCCGGGGAGCAGCCCTGCCCACGTCAACCACACAGAGGCTTCTCCCAGCACACGGCTAACTGGGCCAGACCCAGAGGCTGCTCCCTGCCCACAGTTGACAGGCACAGATAGCAGAAACTAGCTCAGAGACCAGAAGGCACAAAGCGGCTTTATTCTGGGAGTGAACATACGCTGCTCACCTGCAACCCCTGCCTGTGCCCTAGGCCATCCCAAGGGCCACCCTGCCCATGGCAGCTCAGGGGATTAACCCAGAGGCTGGCCCCTGCACCCAGTTGACCAGCACAGGGAGAAGAAACCGGCAAGGAGTCCGGGAAGCTTCTAGGGGTTCCTTTCTCATGGCCAACACACACTGCTCACCTGCAACCACTGGCATTGCCCTCGGCCATGGTGAGGGCCACTCTGCCCATGGAAACTCAGGGGATTAACCAAGAGGCTGTCCTCTGCACCCAGTTGACCGGCACAGGCAGAAGAAACCAGAGCAGAGTCCAGGAAGCATGTAGTGGCTCTGTTCTCTTGGCCAATATGTACTGCTCACCTGCAACCACCGCCAGTGCCCTAGGCCGTCCCAAGGGCCACAATGCACACGGCACCTCAGGGGATTAACCCAGAGGCTGCTCCCCGTGTGTGGTTGACCGGCACTGGCAGCGGAGATGGGCAAGGCGACCAGTAATCAGGAAAGGACTTTGTTCTCCCAACCTGACACATGCACCCCTTGCCGGCGATCACTTCCATCACCATGAAAAGGCAGAAGAACCTTGTTCAGTCCAAAATCCCTCAAACACCAGAGAGAGGGCCTGGTGACACCGAAATCACCAATTTTCCTGAAAAAGAATTCAAAATAAAAGTCATAACCATGCTGATGGAGCTACAGAGAAATATGCAAGAGCTAAGGGATGAATTCTAGAGGGACATAACATAAATGAAACAAACAATGGAAGTATTTAACAGAAGACTGGATGAGGTGCAAGAGACTGTTAATGGAATAGAAATCAGAGAACAAGAATACAGACAAGCTGAGGCAGAGAGAGGTTAAAGGATCTCTAGGAATGAAAGAATATTAAGAGAACTATGTGACCAATCCAAATGGAAGAACATTAGCATTATAGGGGGTACCAGAAGAAGGAGAGAGAAAAAGGGATAGAAAGTGTTTTTGAAGAAATAATTGCTGAAAACTTCCCTAATCTTGGAAGGAGATAGTCTCTTTGACCATGAAGTCCACAGATAGCCCAACACAAGGGATCCAAAGAGGACAACACCAAGACATATAATACTTAAAATGGCAAAGATCAAAGACATGGACAGAGTATTAAAAGCAGCCAGAGAGAGAAAAAAAATCAACAAATCATCTACAAAGGAAAACCCATCAGCCTATCATCAGACTTCTCAGCAGAAACTTTACAGGCCAGAAGAGAGTGGCATAATGTATTTAATGCAATGAAGCAGAAGGGCCTTGAACCAAGATTACTTTATCTGGCAAGATTATCATTTAAATTTGAAGGAGGGATTAAATAATTCCCATATAAGATAAGCAAAAGTTGAGGAAATTTAACTCCCACAAACCATCCCTACAGTGTATTTTAAAGGGATTTCTCTACATGGAAATGCTCCTAAGGCTGAACAGCTGTGACCAGAAAAAATAAAACCACAGCAAAGAGAGTAGACCAACCAAATACTAACTAAATGCAAAATAAAATCAACTAAGCACAAAATCAGTCAAGGGAAACACAAAAGAGTACAGAATAAAACACCTAACATATAAAGAGTAGAGGAGGAAGAAAAAGAAGGTAGAGAAATAATCATCAGACTGTGTTTATAATAGTGTAATAAGTGAGTTAAGTTATATGGTTATATAGTAAAGAAGCTACCTTTGAACCTTTGGTAACCATGAATCCAAAGCCTGCAATTGCAATAAGTACATATCTACTGATAATCACCCTAAATGGAAATGGACTGAATGCACCAATCAAAAGACATAGAGAAACAGAATGGATAAAAAAGCAAGACCCGTCTATATGCTGCCTACAAGAGACTCACCTCAAACCCAAAGACATATACAGACTAAAAGTGAAGGGATGGAAAAAGATATTTCATGCAAACAATAGGGAGAAAAAAGCAGGTGTTGCAGTACTTGTATCAGACAAAATAAACTTCAAAACAAAGAAAGTAACAAGAGACAAAGAAGGGCATAACATAATGATAAAGCAGTCAATCAAACAAGAGGAGATAACCATAACAAATGTCTATGCACTCAACACAGGAGCACCTACATATGTGAAACAAATACTAACAGAATCGAAGGAGGAAACACAATGTAATGTATTCATTTTAGGAAACTTAAATACACCAATCACTCCAAAGGACAGATCAACCAGACAGAAAATAAGTAAGGACACAGAGGCACTGAAAAACACACTAGAACAGATGGACCTAACAGACATCTACAGAACTCTACACGCATAAGCAGCAGGATACACATTCTCCTCAAGTGCACATGGAACATTTTCCAGAATAGACCACATACGAGGCCAAAAACAGAGCCTTAGTAAATTCAAAAAGATTGAAATTCTACCAACAAACTTCTCAGACATAAAGGTATAAAACGAGAAATAAATTGTACAAAGAAAATAAAAATGCTCACAAACACATGGAGCTTAACAAAATGCTCTTAAATAATCAATGGGTCAATGAACAAATTAAAGCAGAGATCAAGCAATATATGGAGACAAATGAAAACAAGAGCACAACACCCCTACTTCTGTGGAATCCAGTGAAGGCAGGTCTAAGAGGAAAGTATATAGCAATACAGGCCTATTTAAACAAGGAAGAACAATCCCAAATGAATAGTCTAAAGTCACAATTATTGAAATTGGACAAAGAAGAACAAATGAGGCCCCAAATCAACAGAACGAGGGACATAATAAAGGTTAGAGAAGAAATAAATAAAATTGAGAAGAATAAAACACTAGAAAATATCAATGAAACCAAGAGTTGGTTCTTTGAAAAAATAAACAAAATAGATAAACCCCTAGCCAGACTTATTAAGACAAAAAGAGAATCTACATACATAAACAGAATCAGAAATGAGAAAGGAAAAATCACGATGGACCCCACAGAAATACAATGAATTATTAGAGAATACTATGAAAATCTATATGCTAACAAGCTGGAAAACCTAGAAGAAATGGACAACTTCTTAGAAAAATACAACCTTCCAAGACTGACCAAGAAACAAACAGAAAACCTAAACAGACCAATTACCAGTAACGAAATTGAATCGGTAATCAGAAAACTACCCAAGAACAAAACCCCCGGGCCAGATGGATTCACTGCTGAATTTTATCAGACATATAAAGAAGAAATAATACCCATTCTCCTTAAAGTTTTCCAAAAAAATAGAAGAGGAGGGAATACTTCCAAACTCATTCTATGAAGTCAGCATCACTCTAATACTGAAACCAGGCAAAGACCTCACCAAAAAAGAAAATTACAAACCAATATCCCTGATGAACATAGATGCAAAAATACTCAACAAAATATTAGCAAACCAAATTCAAAAATACATCAAAAAGATCGTCCATCATGATCAAGTAAGATTTATTACAGGAATGCAAGGATGGTACATTTGAAAATCCATCATCATTCACCACATCAACAAAAAGAAGGACAAACACCACATGATCATCTCCATAGATGCTGAAAAAGCATTTGACAAAATTCAACATCCATTCATGATAAAAACTCTCAACAAAATGGGTATAGAGGGCAAGTACCTCAACATAATAGAGGGCATATATGACAAACCCACAGCCAACATCATAGTTAACAGTGAGAAGCTGTAAGCTTTTCCCCTAAGATCAGGAACAAGACAAGGATGCCTACTCTCCCTGCTTTTATTCAACATAGTACTGGAGGTCCTAGCCACGGCAATCAGACAACACAAAGAAATACAAGGCATCCACACTGGTAAGGAAGAAGTCAAACTGTCACTGTTTGCAGATAACATGATATTGTACATAAAAAACCCTACAGAATCCACTCCAAAACTACTAGAACTAATATCTGAATTCAGCAAAGCTGCAGGATACAGAATTAATACACAGAAGTCTGTTGCATTCATATACACTAAAGAACTAGATGAAAGAGAAATCAGGAAAACAATTCCATTCACAATTGCATCAGAAAGAATAAAATACCTAGGAATAAACCTAACCATGGAAATAAAAGACCTATACCCTGAAACTACAAGACACTCTGAAGAGAAATTAAAGAGGATACTAATAAATGGAAATTCATCCCATGTTCTTGAATAAGAAGAATTAATATTGTCAAAATGGCCATCCTGCCTAAAGTAATCTACAGATTCAATGCAATTCCTATCAAAATACCAACAGCATTCTTCAATGAACTGGAACAAATAGTTCTAAAATTGATATGGAACCACAAAAGTCCCCGAATAACTAAAGCAATCCTGAGAAGGAAGAATAAAGCAGGAGGGATCTCACTTCCCAACTTCAAGCTCAACTACAAAACCACATTAATCAATACAATTTGATAATGGCACAAAAACAGACCCATAGACCAGTGGAACACAAGAGAGTCCAGATATTAACCCAAGCATATATGGTCAATTAATATATGATAAAGGAGCCATGGATATACAATGGGGAAATGACAGCCTCTTCAGCAGCTATTATTGGCAAAACTGGACAGCTACATGTAAGAGAATGAAACTGTATTATTTTCTAACTCCATACAGAAAGGTAAACTCAAAATGGATCAAAGACCTGAATGTAAGTCATGAAACCATAAAACTCTTAGAAAAAAACATAGGCAAAATCTCTTGGACATTAACATGAGCAACTTCTTCATGAAGATATCTCCCCAGGCAAGGGAAACAAAAGCAAAAATGAACAAGTGGGTCTATATCAAACTAAAATGGTTCTGTACAGCAAAAGACACCATCAGTAGGACAAAAAGACATCCTACAGTATGAGAGAATATACTTATAAATGACATATCCAATAAGGAGTTGACATCCAAAATATATAAAGAGCTCATGCACCTCAACAAACAAAAAGCAAAGAATCCAATTAAAAAATGGGCAGAGGAGCTGAACAGACACTTTTCCAAAGAAGAAATTCAGATGGCCAACAGGCACATGAAAAGATGCTCCACATTGCTAATCATCAGAGAAATGCAAATTAAATCCACAATGAGATATTACCTTACACCAGTTAGGATGGCCACTATTTAAATGACAAACAACAACAAATGTTGGCAAGGATGTGGAGAAAGGGGAGCCCTCCTACACTGCTGGTGGGAATGTAAATTAGTTCAACCATTATGGAAAGCAGTATGGAGGTTCCTCAAAAAACTCAAAATAGAAATATCATTTGAGCCAGGAATCCCACTCCTAGGAATTTACCCTGAGAATGCAGGAGCCCAGTTTGAAAAAGATATATGCACCCCTATGTTTATTGCAGCAGTATTTACAATAACCAGGAAATGGAAGCTACCTAAGTATCCATCAGTAGATGAATGGATAAAGAAGATGTGGTACATATAAACAATGGAATACTATTCAGCCATTAGAATAAAACAAATCCTACCATTTGCAACACCGTGGATGGAGTTGGAGGGTATTATGGTCAATGAAAAAGCCAGGTAGAGAAAGACAAGTATCAAATGATTTCACTCATTTGTGGAGTATGAGAACAAAGCAAAAACTGAAGAAACAAAACAGCAGCAGACTCACAGAACCCCAGAACGAAGTAACAGTTATGAAAGGTAAAGGGACTGGGGTGGATGAGTTGGAAAGGAGGTATAAGGGGAAAAAAGAGTCATTATGATTAGCACACATAATGTAATTGGGAGTATGGGGAAGGAAGTATAACATAGAGAATACTTCTATAGCATCTTACTATGCTGATGGACAGTGACTGCAAAGGGGTATGTGGTGGGGACTTGATAATGGGGGGAGTCTGGTAACTACAATATTGTTCATGTAATTGTACATTAATGGTACCAAAATAGGAAAAAAAGATCCACTGTGATGTACTAATGTTCTTTTCTACAAATGCATAGTATTTCTATCCAAGCTATCTACCTACTTTTTCCTACTAAAAGCCAGAGGCCTCCACTTGACATTTTATTTATATGTAAGTCTGGGAATGTTAGAAATCATTAATTGGTTGGACTCATGTTGTCAAGAACAAATATTATGAAGGAAGGCATTTTAGAAGTTTTGTGAGTAGACTGAGAAATTACGGGTAAACATATAATGACTGACAAGGAAATTATTAAAACAGCTTTTCAAATAAAAGTGTTTAAAGAAGAAAGCATCAGATACCTTAGATGGAAGATTAGTAAAATTCTGTCTTGGGGTTCTGATGAAGTCAAGCAATTCAAAGTAAATGAACTTGGTTGAAAATTTGTTATTTTAAGTCCTATTCTGATTTCCTTGTGTCATTAAAATCTTCCTTTGCCACATAGTCTCCATGTAAATTTTGGAACTTTTTTTTTGCACAAAGAGCATAACATACAGAATATCAACAGTATGCTTTGTTTTTTGCTATTGTAAAATTTAATGTAATAAACACTATTTACTGAAAGACATATGGAATTTAAAGTATAATTAACTTAAAATTCAGTCCCATTGAATCGCTTTAAAATATAGTAGCATTATGTGAAAATATTGAGGAAATTTGTGTTTTCCAAAAATTTTCATAAATAAAGCATATTAAGTTACTGAAATGCAAAATGTGTCATGAGTCTACAGATTCTATATTTTCTTAATAAAATTTAGTTATAAGTTCTCCAGTGATTTTTAGAAAATAATTTTAAAAATTGAGAAATCTGTTTACTAGGCTCAGTTCTTATTAGCTCATGATTTTCCACTACTACAAAAAGAAAAGAGAGATAATCATGAATGTGCTTATGCCAATTTCCTTTCTCTACACCTCTTATGGTTACTAAATTCATTGAAATACTTACTTCCTTTGCTGTCCCAGTGGGCAAGTCCCCCTGCCTTCACAAGACAAATGCCGCCACCTTACTCTTCATCTCCCACACAATACAGACTTATGTTACTTTTCTCTTTTTCTGTTGCTTTTCAGTCTGTGCTCAAACATGCTCAACTATCTTTGCCCTTAACCAAATTAAAACAATAATGACAACAAAGTCTTCCTTCAACTCTTTCTCTGTCATATTTCACCTACCACAACTAACATGCTTTTTGAAAAGAGAAGCCTACCTGTCACTCTTCATCCCACAGGAATCTGACTGCCACCTGCACAACTCTCCTGAAACCATCGGTCTGGTATCAAGATTAAATGGTCTCCTTTTGGTTCTCTTTACACATCTCATTGGCATGTGATCCTATTGCTTTTGCCTTTTTAGAAAACCTTGCTTGGCTTCCCTGAGACCACTAGGTCATGGTTTTCCTCAGATCTTTGTAATAGATCCCTTGGTGCTCTTCATTTATTCTTCTTTATGTTAGTGCCCCCTAAATGTTACAGTTCCCCAAGGATCGAGCCTCAGACACAAGTCTTCTCTCCTAATTCTAAAAATCTCTCTGGGACCTCTGACCCATGTCTATAATTGGAACTATCATCTATGTATGAATGACTCCTCAATCTATAACCTCCACATTTCTCTGCAAAACTCAAGGATGGACCTACATCTACCAATACCAACATAACAGACAACTCTGTCTGTCATTCAGGGACCTCAGAGAAAGCCCCAAACCAAGCACATTGTCTTCTGTTAACAAATCTTCTTCTCCTTACTCCTTCTATAGACTGAATGTTTGTGACCCCTAAAATTTATATGTTGAAATCTTAACCTTCAAGGTGATGGTATTAGGAGGTGGGACCTTTTTGGAGATGACAGAAACCCTCATGAATGAAAGTAGTAGCTTTACATAAATGAGCCCCGAGATAAAGCTCCCCTGTTCTTTCTGCCATGTGTGGATACAGTTGGAAGGCACAGTCTATGAATCAGGAAGCAGAACCTCAACAAACACTGAGTCTGCAGGTGCCTTGATCTTGGACTTCCAGCCTCCGGAATCATGAGAAATAAATTAGTATTTTTTTATAGTAGCCCAACAGACCAAGACAAGTCCGTATCTTAATGTGATATCCATCCACACAGTAACTCAAATTAGAAACCTCAAAACTTATTTTCATTTCTTGCCCCACAACACATTCATTGTTGTATAGTTATTAGCATATCTGAGTTTCCTAAACAACAGAGATCATGCTTTATCATTTTTCCCCCAGATCAGTTCATGGATCATAGTACATTCCTACTAAATGTTTGTTGGACTGAACTGGAGAGATTTTAAATATCACGCAAAAGGCTCTGCTCAAAATTATGAGAACAGTCTCTTAAGGGTTGGGCAAGATTTGCAACTGCACCCACACCAGTGACTTAGATTACAGAACAAAGGAGATTTTGCATTAAAAACTGGGGACTAATCTCACCAACAAAAGAATTAAGATAATGCCCCATTTCCTGAGGTAGAACAAAAACCAGGGAGATCTGACCTAAGGCAGATCAAGTAGTGACCTCCTAATGAGAAATGGACCTGCCTTTTAATTCAGTTTTCATGAGTATCTGCAAAATGTATGTGTGTATGTGTCTGCATGTGTGTGTGTGTTACAGGAAAATGATGGTGTGAAGGAGAGATCAAGTATAAAAATGGGTGGGAAATAATAAGTTCTCTCAAGAGAATTAAATAACAACTCATTATAGTCCCTGTTCTAGCCTCTTTCCCCATAATCAGTGCTGTTACCAATAGCAAAACCAACTTCTCGGAGTTGCACCTTCTTTACTTTGGTCACTCTGAATATCTGTATATGCTCTATTTATGCCACTATCCCCAGATATGCAAACACAAGATTTAATAAGTAAATGTTGCTCTACATATTTTGTTCTCTGTTCATGTTGCTTTTCTTTGAAACAAGCTGCCCTGTTTCACTTGGCTCAGTTCCCATTCCTCTTCCTTAAAATCACTTCCAAAAATAAACTATCTTTGCAAAAGCCCATGGAACACAAGCTTTGGCTTTGTGGATAATATAGGATAGGGCAGGTCTTAAACCACAGCAACAAATTTTTAAAGAGTGAAACAGTAAGCTGAAGCTAAACTGTCAACCTACGTGGTCCTGCTTCTCAAATTTATAGACCTGAATCTTCTAAAGAAAGGGCTTCCTTAGAAGAAAGATAGAGGATAGAGATAGATGATAGACAGGCAGATAGATAATAGAGATAGATTGAAATAGAAATATATAGATACACACACATACATACACCTGCATTCTAGCATTTAATAAGAACTTCTTTCTCCATATATCTTTTTTTTTTTCCAGAAATACAGACTGGTTATAGAACCTCACTCTAATATTTGGGCTTGATACACATTTTCCAGAAATGTAAGGAACTCATTTGATATGCGTATGACATGCTTATTATAGGTCAGGCAGTATGGTAACACTGGCAAAACAGTGATGAGCCAGAAATACAGGGCGCCCATTCTCACAGATCTTATAAACAGGGGGTCAAATTACTGAAGCAAAATTCCAATAACCTTTGTCTTTGTTCTTCAACAAATGTTGATGATAATCTCCAAGGTAAATTAAGAGTGGCTGAGAGTGATTGTACACCAGTAAGCAGCTGCTCATATGACAGGATCAATTCCATTCAGGAGTGAAAATCCATTACCCCATGGGAAACACAGAATATGGGTATTAATGAGCCCCATAATTTCTAAAGAGTAAACAACAGGAGGGAAAAAGGAAAATGACCCTTAAGTAATTGCTAATGCCAGGTTAAGATGGCAAGATATAATATTTGATATGTCCTGTCTGATTTTTCCATTCAAATAATTATGTAGATACAGAAAAATAAAACTAAGCCAAATTACAATACTGTCATGGGCCTCACAGAGATATTTCTGTTTATTAAAGTCACCATGAACCTGGACTAATAAACAGTTGCCACCTCATGTCCAATCTTCTGCCCCAGAACAACATGGTGATTTTGGAAATGGCAGGGGGAAGTTCTAGCCTGCACTCACAGGAAGCAAACCCCAGGGATGCCAATCTTAGAAAGCCATACCCATCAGGAAAACCTACCTGCTCCTTCCACATTGGAGAGGAGCCACTTCTAAAGGGAGAGGCGTGTGTCCCTCTTCCTTATTCCCAATAATGCCTCTCCAAGTTCAAGCAGAGACACCATCTCCCATATCTATTGTTGACCTACAGATGGCATGCCTTTACACAAATGGTATTCCTATAGGTCATTCTGCCCCTTACTTTGCCCTCAGAGGAAGAAGCTGATTAGAAATAATACAGTTTTCAAAAAGTGGGCCATAGAAGGAAACTAGAAGTTACTGGAAAAATATGCCAGAGGCAAAATGCCCAGAAGGAACAAGAAATATCATTATATAGGAAGGACAGGATGACACCTGTCAGAAAGATTCCTGCCATGGCACACCAATGGCAGAATGGAGATGGGTTTCATTTGCACTTGGTTTTGAAGTGCCAACCCTCAGACACTGATAAATTCAATTTAGGAAATTGACAGCACGCATTAAATGTTACTTGTTTCAAGAAAAACATTTTTCTGTATTTGGCTAAACAACTTATCCTCCTAATTACACATTTTAATTTCATACAACTTCTGGTTCCTAGAAAAAAAACATGTTTTCTATACGTTTGAAAGGTAGACCATAGTAATAACGTCACTTGGGAAATCCTTTTTATGGTCAAGAGAGAGAGAGAGAAAAAAAAAAAACAGACATTTTGTTGCATAAGAAAACTGCCTGGAGACACTTTGTTGGAGCTGCAAGCCCATGGTAGACCAGCTAAGATCAAAGGTGTCAAGGTGATGGAGAATAAAACTCCCTAGGTGCATTCACCCTGAGAAGAGGGCAACAGCCAGAAGCATCTAATCCTGATTCTTTCCTAGACTTTTCAAATTCATATTTGCCACACATCACATGCAGAAGTGTTTTTCACACACATTAGTTCCGCAGGAAAAGCTGCATGTGTTATTTTTTTTTCTTTTCTTTTGTATCTGGTATTTAGATGTGACTCACAGAAGAGAAAGGCCAGAAAAGCGATTTTATTGTTGCAACAGCCTCTTTCTCAGGGCAAACTGGAAGCCAGAATTGAGTTTTGTAATAGTGGCAAGCAAAATTCTCAACTTTCAGTGCTTTAGTACCTGGAAAACTTCAATTCCAAATGTTTTTGGAGTTTGCTTTATCGCATTGACATACAAAATCTCATTCTTTATTTTACAATTAACTGTTTTTCTAAAGATTATTCGTTATAGTAATAATCAAACTCTACCTTACACTCTCAAAATGTTTTTACAAGCATTTCATATGATCTTAGATGGGGCAAAGAAAATTGTTGTCTTTTTTATAACTGAGGAAACAAGCTCAGAGATTTTATGTTACTTGTAAAAGATTGCATGACTAATATGTAATAGAGCTCTGTCCATCAGCAGGGTTTCTGACTCATAGTACTATTTTAAAACAGGTGAAGTATGTTTCTTATTTGACAGCCCTATAGCATCTATGTAGATAAAGAACTGTGTGCCTTATTAAAGTGACACAGTTAAGAAGATTATATAGAAGCCAATAGTTGTAATATAAACTTAGGAAGTTATTTCCTGAAGAAAAGTTTCATAAGGCACCTCTCACTGGAATTAATTACATTCTCCCTCTTAGATAGCTAAGCTTTACAAGTTTATTCTTGCTCGACCACCTTAGACAGTTTATTGACTACAAGGAATAGCCTAAAAGGACCTTACAATGGTATTGAGGAAACTAATAACAGCTATTTTTTTTAAACACCAAATACTGGTAACATTTATCAAGCATGCACTATGTGTCAGACATTACATTAGAGATTTTAATGCATTATCTCAGTTAATCCTAAAAACAAATCATAAATTTAAGTAGTATTTATTGCTTAATTTTACAGATGAGGAAACTAAAGTTGAGAGGTTAAGAAACCTCCCCAGGGTCAAACAACTTCTAAGTGGAAGACAGAGAATTTGAACATAAGCAGTCTTTCAGTACTCAACCACTAAAAGACACATGCTTTGTGCCAACTGTTTTATAAGCATTTATTATCCAACACTTACAATAACCCTGCAAGTGAGATAATTTAGAGTTCAGTTTCATAGATGAGAAAACATGCTCAGACACACTCAAGGGTGTCACTTGCTTCAAAGCCATATTGATAGTCAGTAGGAACATGGGAATTTGAACACAGCCCTGTCTGATATTACTACACATCTCTTCACACCTGAGCAAATCTTCACGCAATATGGAGAGAGATTATTGAAAACAGTTTAGCTTTTTCTGCATGAAAATAACTTATTGAAACATTATCATTCACAGCAATGGGTCAAAAATAGAAAGTCCCCAAAACATGGTAGACCTGTGGGCAAAATTAAAGTTTATTTTGTTGTCCTTTCTTGTCCCATTCCAAGGCACATTCACATCTTTGTATCTTCACTTCCAAGTACCCATTGTCCTTATTTATTCAGGTGTCCTGATTGTCCAGAGCCAAGCAAAGCACTCAAGCTTCTCTTCATAATAAGTGGTCCAGATTCCATAAACTTATCTGTCTGCACTATCACCCACCTCCACCCACCCCATCTTAACCATCAAAATTTCCTTTTCTCAGTACTTAGTTCTAGGAATGGTACTAGGAAGAAAAACTAATTTACAGTAAATTGGGTGTGACTAATCAATGCTTTAGGTTATTATTCCCTGAAATATTCACACTTTGAAAGAAGCACTCAGCATGTATTCAAACAAACGAATTTTGAATGTTGAAACACAGAGTTGTGGCTGGTTTGTGCATTGTTCATTAAGAATCTTTCAGGAATTCCTCTATTCACATTAACTGACTGCACTGAAGAAGTAAGCAGTACAAATTGGTTCAGAATAATCTCCTCAAATCTAACTCAACTAAATATTTTAAAGTACATTTAAAATGAAAATTAGAGGGCATTGTAATTTCTAAGAATTTTCTCTACCTCAGTTGCCTCATATTTACAATGGGGGTTCCCTGGTATACCAGTACTACCATTTCTCTCTAAATCTCAGGCCCTGTTGCTGAGTCTTATTAGCTTTGCCAGACTCCTTCTTATTTTCCCTTCATTCACCAAATATCTATTGAGCACTTACAGTACACCGAACATTCTTCCAGGAGCTGGGGATATGTCAGTGAACCAAAGATTTCTGCTTCATATTTACATTCTAGTGAGGAGAGATGGACAATAAAAATGAACATAATAAATAAGTTAATTACCAATATTCTAGAAGACGATAAGTGCTATGGAAACAATATAGCAGGGTAAGGAGGACTGGGTACACATGCAGGGTGGGTACATTTTCATTTTAAATAATGTGGCCAGGGTAGGTCTTAGTGGGAGGGTGGCATTTGAGCAAAGACCTAAAGGAAGTAAAAGAGAGGGAGCCATGCTGTTGTCTGAAGAAAGAGAATGCCAAGCCAAAAGGGGAGTTTTGCCAAGCACCCTGAAGCAAGAGTGTCAGAGGAACAATGTCGCTGGTGCCAAGTGACCCAGTGAAAGATATATCCAGTTCATGGATCAGCACTTATTCTTTTCTGTAAAAGGTTAGAGACTAAATATTTTAAGCTTGTGGCCATACAGCCCGCGTCACTTCTCAACTCTGCCAATGCACCCTGAAAAGCAGCCACAGACAATCTGAAAATGAATGAGAGTAATTTAACATGTCACTAATTAGTTTTTGTTTGATTGTTTTGAAAATGTAAACACCATCTTCAGCTTCTGGGCTGTATAGAAACAGACTACAGGCTGGATTTGTCCTGAAGGCAGTGTGTCACTGACCCCAAATCCAGGGGATGAGCTCAGAGAGATAATAGCATGATGGAAGGGGAGGCAAGATTGATAGAGTGTCAAATTGTGCAAAGCTTTGTGAAACCATTGTAAGTAAAGATCATGGCCTTTACTCTGAGTGAAATGAAAAGACATTGGAAGATTTTCAACACAGGAATAACATCATCTGACTAATATCTCTTGAAGGAATCCATCCTCAGTCATCTCCTGGTCCAACCTCCTTGCTCCACACCATTAAAAACGTAATGATTAAGATGTGATTTTCAGGAAGAGCGAGTTAAAATCCTGATTTGCCCTTTTTTTCAGTTTAATCTAGAAAAATTATATTGCCTCCTTGAGATGCCATTTCCTCATTTGGGATTAATAATAATATTTAACCCACAGAGTTGCTTTGAGATTCAAAGAGATAATAAGTATAAATCTTTTGGAACTGAGCTGGGATAGTAAATAACACTTAGTAAGTATTGGCTATAATTTTCATTTTTATAATTGTTTTTCCTTTGTTTCTCTTCTCCCTCCTTAATGTTATCTCTCACTGTTCTTTTTCTTTCTTTTCCACTCTAATTTTCCTTTCTTTTTCTGTCCTTGCCAATCCCAATTAGAATATAAAAATACTCTTGGATGGCTTAGTAAACCTATCCCATTAAACAAAATTTGGAATATGAATTGATTATTCTACTTGATTTAATGTTCTTCCATGTTCACCCATGCACTTAGTCCATCTTGTTTGGGACAGGTCAAAACTTATACACTAGTTTATCAAATGCAGGTAGCCTGTTCCTTAAACTCAAATTCTTGCCATTATCTTTCCCAGTGAATTTGATTGATGCACCAATTTTGTTTTCTTATACTTAGGTGTCCATCTCTGTAAACCAACAGTTCTACACTTTCCCATTATTTGAATCACCATAAAGTTTACTATCAAACTTTTTTCTGATTTTTATTGTAGCCTCCCCTTAATATCCATAAATTATCACTTCAATCTCCATTACACTTATTAAATAGACCTGTTTAACCATTTTGCAATTTTAATAAGTAGCACATTGGGGTACCCAGCTCTCAACAGGGCTTCCACTGATTCTCATCTCCATTCACCTCCTCCCAAAATGATTTTAGTTCCCTCCCACAATGAATAGAGCTGATTTGTGGGTGGCGATCATGAGAATGTCCCTTGCAGATTTCCTCCGGTAAGAAGCAAAATTGACCAAGGGCCACAGCTGCTGTGCTCTGAAATCCTGGTGATGCCCAAGCCACACCTCCCACAGGCTGCTCGCAACCAATGATTGAGCATAGCTGGTATACTAAAGCACACCCATTCCTTGGAGATATCAAGTTCCACGGACTGACAGCTACTTTGGCTCAAGGACTCCCAGACAGCCTTGCCAAACTTTCCTTAGAACTGAACTGCAGTCGAAGATGCTTCTACCTAACTTCCTTCCCTTCATTTCTTTCTCCTTAGCATGGAGGTCAGATTTGAATCATGGTTTAATGGCTCTCTGAGCCTTCCCTAGCTCCTTCCCCATTTTCCCTCACAGGCATTTATCGCAATAACATTTATTTCATATGCAACCCTGTTTGGACATTTTCTTCTCAAAGGACCCAAACTAGCCAAAGTGGCAGCAGGAGTGGTCTGAGAGAGCAAGCAATAACATAGGAATTTGGAACTCTCTTATTAATCATCTGGGAGCAAAGAGAAAACCTGGCTGGTAGGCAGATCACATACACTCACTGGCACGAGATGGTGACTCAACTGCTAGATATTTTACCATGATTGGCTTAAGAAAATATTCCAGTGGAAAAGAAACCTTGCCATTTGCAACAACATGGATGGACTTAAAGGGTAAGTGAAATAAGCCAAGCAGAGAAAGACAAATGCCATCTGATTTCACTTTTATGTGGAATATAAAAACAAATGATACACACAAAAAAACAAATGAACAAAACCGAAACATACTCACAAACACAGAGAAGAGACTGGTAGTTACTATGGGAAGGGGTTGAGGGTGATTGGGTAATGAAGTAGGTAAAGGAGATAAAAAGGAACAAAATCTCAATTATAATTTAAATTAGTCACAGGCATGAAAGTACAGCATAGAGAACACAGTTAATGATATTGTAGTATTTTTCTATGTGGACAGATAGTAACTACACTTATTGAGGTAGGCATTTAATAATGTGGATAACTGTTGAGTCACTATGTTGTACACTTGAAATGAATATAATATCATATATCATCTATATTTCAATAAAAAAATCTAAAAACAAGCAAATATTCCACTGGAGAAGAATGCAATGGCAGGTGCAATGATATAACCATTTGAAATGTATGGAGAAAACAATGTTGTTTTAGTCCATTTGAGCTGCTCTAACAAAATACCACAGACTGGGTAGCTCATAAACAACAAAAATTTAGTTGTCACAGTTCTGAAGGCTGGAAGTCCAAGAGCAGCATGCCAGCATGGTAGGAAAAGGGCCCTGTTACAGTTTGCTTACTTTTCATTGTGTCCTCACATGGCAGAAAGGACGATAGAGCTTTTTGGGCCCCTCTTATAAAGGCATTAATCTCATTCTTGAGGACTCCACCCTCATAACCTAAACACCTCCCAAAGGTTCCTCCTCTTAATACCATAACAGTGGGCATTAGGATTTCAACATGAATTTTGGGGGCACACAAACATTCAGACCATAACAAATGCCTACAAAGACAGCAGAGATGGCTGGTTAATGTTGTCATATTGACACCCTGCCAAAGGATTATAAGAGACTAAGGGCCATTAACAAGTAGTTAATGGCTGAGTGGTACAGCCATAGGACCTCTGTGGTCATTTTCAAGGGCTTTACCTCTTGCAGTGGAAGGAAAGATACAGCTGAGCAGGAGACTGAAGATCTAATTGTTGTGGTCACAGAACTTTCACTGAAGGCAGCGTAGTTATACGAAAGTAAAGACCGTGGTAGGAAAAACTTAAAATCTTGGAACCTTGAAATAAGGATATCTGGATGTATGCTTCTAAGGATATTGGCTGTGTAATCACCGCTTACCAGATCCTGTGGGGCTGCAGACATGGCCTGCCCTTCTTCAGTAAGACCTAGCACTTCTTCTGTGCTAGAAAGTGATGATGAAAACTATTTCCCACAAAGCAACAGACGACCTCTCAGAAATTACCCACATTTTCTCTCCTGGTTGCCAGGTTGATAACTGGGTTTGAATCCCAGCATAATCCAGCTGAGGAAGTGTTGGCCTTCAAAGGAAGAGAAGAAACTATAGAGAGGTGCAAAAATTACTTGTCATATACTTCCAGAACCAGTGAATACTCCTGGGATTGGATTTTTGGGAGTGTTTTATCCAGTGAGGCTGGATATGCAAGAATTAACTGACTTGGGCACTTCCTTGAGGCATGGGTCATAATACCCTAGCAAATATCCCAGGGAATGGAGAGAAGTTTCTTCTGAGGGTTTTAGAAACATGGAGAAAGCAATGGCCTATACTGAAGGAAGAGAAATGACTAAGGTGCCCTGGCATAGAACAGAGGAAGAAGTACAAAGTGTCAGTGAGGTGGGCAGGCTAACATGGCTATATTATGAGAAGCCAGAAGACCCCGCTGATGATAACATTCACAGAATGGCCCAGAGGACACACCATTCACCAAGGTCATCAGGAATATTCTGGTGAGAGGGGTAACAAAATCATTAAGAAGTTCAGTGGTGGCTTTTCTATGCAGACCAGGGTTAATGGTAGGAGAGGTGGTCACAGTGCTGGGCTCATTAATGTGAATGGGGATGAGAGGGCCCTGAAGTAACAGAGTTGAGGAGGGCTTAAGTGTCAAAAGCCAAGAGGCCACAATTACTGCAACAGCCAGTAATGTTACATAGGCAGCCAAGGAAGCTTTACTCACAGCACATTTTAAATTTGGTTAATAGAGGCAGGTGGATGAACATATGGATGAAGACACAGAGTGTTAAGATTTCTGAGATGTGCATTAATAATGCTCACCAGAAAAAATTTGCCACAGACAGGCACTGAACAGTCAAGTACTCAAAATTACTATAGCAGTTGATTACTAACTAGCCTTCATCATCAGCCATCCCAGAACTGGCACAATGGGCACATGAACAGAGGCTACAGTGGCAGAAACTGCATCTGGAACTAACATCATGGACTCCCACTTACCAAAGCTAACTACCATTGCCTCTGAATGTCCAACCAGTCATCAATAGGAACCAATACCCCCCATATGGCATTATTCCTCAAGGAAACCAAATTGAATACGTCAGGTGCCTCCCATCTTAGAAGGACCAGTAGTTCATCTTCACAGGAATAGATAGCTATTCTGGGCATGGGTATGCCTTTTCTGCTTTCAGAGCCTCAGCCTGCACCATTATGTAGGGGCTTAAAGAATACCTGTTCCACAGGCAAGAAATCCCATATATCATAGCATCTGACCAGAGGACCTATTTCATAGTGAAAGAAATATAGCAGTGTGATCAACATATCACGCCATCCAGAAGTAGCTAAACTCATGGAATTCTGGACTAGATTTGTAAAGGTACAATAGAAAAATGAAATCAAAGGCAATACTCTCCAGGAATGGGGTGTCATCCTTCCAGATGCAGTGTATTCCTTAAGTTAGATACCCCTATATGGTGTTATGTTCCCGATAGGAAGAATACATGGGTCCCAGAAACAAATGATAGAATCAGGAGTGGCCTTGCTTACCATTACTCCCAATGATCCATTAGAGGATTTTGTTACTCTTGTGCCCGAAACTGGGCTTTGCAGGGTCAGAAACTCTGGACACTAAAGAGGGCACTGTCTTGTCAGGAGACACAGAAAATATTCAGTTGAAATGCACGTTGCAGCTGCTGCCAGGGCACATTTACTTGCACTCAGAGAACAGCAGGCAAGAAGAGAAGTCACTGTGTTGGCAGGTATCACTGAGCTTAAAGAGCAGTTTCTTTTACACAATGGGGACAAGGATGAATGTATAGGAAACCAGTTGACTTATTCAGTGTGTCCTTTCACATCTGTAAGCTATTATAACGGTGAACAGACAAGTATGAAAATGAAGGCAGAGGAGAATATGATCATCAAGGGCTCAGACTCCTTGAGAATGAAGGTTTGGATCACACCACTAAGACCCACCAAAGTGATAGGTGATGGTAGAGGCAATTTAAACGGATGGTAGAGAGGAAGACGATGAGTTCCAGTTATGGCCCCAACATCAGCTGCAGAGTTGGTACTGTAGTTCATCTCAGTAACCTCAATATTCAAAAGAAAGAAAGAAAGAAAGCCCCAGAGGAACCATACCAAGCTACTTCCCAGAATTTTGTGGAAAAGTAAAGCTGTGTGGCGCAAAGGGTTAAGTGTGTAGCCATAATCTATTATCTTATAGATCTCCTGTTGCAGGGTGTGTTATTGATTGAGAGCTCCATCTAATGTGCCCTGCAATCCATCACCATGTTTATGCCAAAGCCATACTTCCCACAGGCTATTCCCTCCAGTGACTAAGTGCAACTGAAATACTGAAGCAGGCCTGTTCCTTGGGGACGTAGGCCTCTTCTAATGGGCTGCTTTGGCTTCAGGATTTCTTGACAGCTTTGCTGAACTTTCCTTATAACTGCACTGCAGTTGAAGATGCTCCCACCTGACCTCCCTTCCTCCCTTCCTCCTTCCTTCACCGAAAGTCAGACTTGAATGGTCTGTCGGTGCTCCTGTGGACTGCCAGCCCCCTTCCCATTTTTGCTAAGAGGAGTTTCCCCTGATAAATTTCTTTCATGTTCAATTCCATCTTGGTGTTGGTTTCTTGGAGGAACCAGGAGTAACACACTGTGTAATTGGTAGGGTATCGCAGAAACAATGAAGTGTGACATCTGACACTAAGTCAAAAAAAACATTGTGGTTTCCACCTTGCTCTTTCTTGGATGATTTATTCTAAAGAGTCCAGTGATCATATCATGAGGACACCCTAGCAGTCTTAAAAGATATCCACGTGAGGAAGAACTAAAACCTCCATCCATAGCTAGCACTGATTTGTTAGCCATGTGAGCAAGCCACCTGGAAAGAGGATCCTCCAGTCCTAATTCAGGCTTCAAGTGACTACAGTGCTGGACCACATCTCGACTGCAACTTCATTAGAGAGCCTGAGCCAGAAAGACTCACTTAAACCACTCGCAAAGTCCTGTCCTTAGAAACTGTGGGCAGTAATAAATATTTTCATTTTAAGTGCTAAATGTAGGGGTGATCTGTTATGCACCCAATAGATAGCTAATATAGACATTTGAGATACTACTTTTAAAAGTGATATAAGTCAATAACCACTCCAAAAACAAATGACCATGAATGTGTTTTCTTTTTCATGACTAAGAAGGAGGGAAGACGAGTTCAAGGTTACACAGTGGTATGGGTTAAAGTCCATAGACTAATTCAACACTCCATTAATGAGTGAGTTCTATGAGTGCCATTAAAATACTCTCAAGTAAATTTTAAATATTAGAATTATGATTTTAAAAATGTTAATGAAGGATAACACTGTAAGCATTCTTACATGTAATTTCCCATCAAGTCTCAGGCCCTGTTAGTTACCTTACAATTATTCAAAAGTGTGCTCTGAATTTCAGGTAATGATCATAGATGTATTACTGATTTCTCAGAAACCAATGCCCTATCAGTAAAACATGTTAGTAAGAAGTGATAGCTTAAAGAAAAAGGTTTATTATATAGTCTTAGGATAGTAGAGTGAGAGAGAGTGAAACTAATGACTTCTTTATCATCCTCAGACAGCCAGACGTAAGCTAGAAAACAGATTTCAGCTGTCTTCACCACTAATCCTTGGTTGGAATGCTTTACTGCTCCCCCCTCCCCATCTATTACACAAAACCTTTTATATGTCCGTGGGAAAAAAAGTCACATTTCATACTATGAAATGATTATTGCTATTCAGAAAGAACAGTGAAGGTATGAGAAGTAACATGGCAAAATTTCTAAATTTAAAAAATATCGCAATTTCAGTATAATCAATATATGAATTACTGACTTTTAGTGAATGTTTTAAAATACTTCTGAATGATTAGGAGCCATTACCAATATGGAAGCTCTGCTATTTATTTTTATTTATTTTTTGTTTTTATTTTTATCTTTTTTGAAGCTCTGCTCTTTTTATTCTCAGTTTATTATTTCACCTTAAGCTCTGTTCTCAGTAGGGAGAGGGGATTTTGCCCACTGGAGATACTTGTCAAAATCTGGTTTCAGTTGTCATAGCTGGGGATAGGGGGCTACTGGCATCTATTAGGTAGAGGCCAGGGGTGTTAATAAACATGCTATAATGCCCAAGGCAGCCTCCTGCAACAAAGAATTATTAGGCTTAAAAATATCAACAGCTCCCAGGTTGAGAAACCCTGAATTAAAGAGACTAAATACTTTCTTTAAGCTGTTTTTGAAAGCAAGTCCAAAAAAGTTTACTCTCATTTGAGCTTTAGTAATTTAGCTGACAAGCATTCTATAGACTGAAAGGGCAAACAAAAGTTACTACTACTAAAACTGTTAGATAAAAATGTTCAACTCCCAGGCAGAAGTTGAAAGTCTTCTTAAATGAATGAAGAACCAAAATGAAAAGAAAATATAAGCTGATTTTGGTTGTTTTCACAACATATCTGTTTACCACACATATTAGTTTACCACCAATTTCATGGATTAAAACAACACAAATTTATTTCTTACAGTTCTATAGGTCAGAAGTCTGACTCAGGTTTCACAATGTTAAGTCAAGGTGTTGGCAGGGCTGTATTCCTTCATGGAGGTTCTACGGAAAATTCATCCTCACCTTTTCCAGCTCCTAAAGACCACCCACAGTTCTTGGCTCATGGTCTTCTTCCTCCATGTTCAAAGCCAGCAGACGCACATCAAGTCCTTCTCACAGAGCATCACTCTGATCACTTCTTCTGCCTTCCTCTTCCATTTGTGGTTACACTGGACCCACCCAGATGAGCATTAATTCCCCTTTGCTATGTAAGGCCACATACTCATGGGTTCAGGGGATTAAGACACGAACATCTTTGCAGGGGACATTATTCTGCCTACCATGATATCTATAGAAAAATGAAATATTAGAAGGTTCAGCATTTACCAGTGAGTATAAGAGAAAAGTAGTCTGCATTCAATAAGCTCGGACTTAATTACCTGTTTTCATATTACAGTCAGACAACAATGTATCATTCCTGATCTGATTACTTCCTTGGTTATAAATACAAACAACTCTTTCTTACATAGAAATACACGCTGTAACTTACTCATTAAGTCCCAATGAATGATTAGTGCAGATCTGGCCTCAATATCATGTCGCAATTAGAAACTATCTTCAACTTTTGAACTTGGTCTTCTGGTTTGCTCTAAAATTTGCAATTGTTATAATTTTTTTCTCTATCTCTTTCATATCAGCTTCTCTAAGTTCATCACATTAGGAAGGTTGATACCACCTGAAAAATCCCTCTGGACTACCTCATATGCCTGGAAGTAATCCCTGTAACATCTTTCTCTGTTATATTGGTCCTTGCAGACATGAAAATATTACAAAAGTGTTTTTACTCAGTCTGTTACTGACTGACATGTGTAATTATAATAAAAATATTAGAGAGGCAAAGTAATGTCTGTGGTGTAAAATGACTATAACTTCTATCAGGTTCCAGATATATATGCAATTTCCTCCTTCGTACACATCAGATAGTCCAATACCAGGTGCCTCTGAATGGTCATTATTGATAAGTTACTGAGTGATCTCAGTACAAAAATTAGCAGACCAAAAACAAATTGTCTAGGTCCAGGAGAGAGAAAGCTATTAGGTGCTAATTGCTCTGTTACTCAAGGAGTCACTGCAAAAATAGATAAAGTGACAGTTCTTACCATTGAACCTTTTGTCTGTCTGAAAAGACAATTCGGACTTTTAAGGATGTCTGTTTGACTTTAAATACCATAAGAAATAATCATTAAGAATTTTCATGCATTCTTCTTTAAAACATTTTGGGCTTTGTGGAATGAAAATCATTGTCCAATAAACTAGGTGCTATCATAAACTCAACCCAAAATATACTTACCATCAGCAAAGACATAAACAAAATTACAGCTATGGTATTAGTATCAGAAGTTTATTTGGCATGCATCACCACAAACCTCTTAATTCACTTATATTAGTAAAGAGACATATTGCTTGTAAAGGTTTATGGCATAATTTATATTCATATATGGGGACTTGGTGGGTAGACTTTTTTTGTAATAACAAAATACTCGACAGGGTATAAACACTGGTACTGATAGATACTTTTATAGCATCTGTCTCTGTGTACATACGTTGAATCCAGTGATTAGCAACATGTTAGAAGAAAACATGCATACTTCATTATCTAGTATAACTGATACTGAACATACGACCTAAGCTAGTTTTCATCATAGTGTCAGAGCCAGTGAATATCTAGGGCAGTTTCAAACTGAAAAAAATGCACTTCAACAATAAGTGCTTCAGGAGACTGACTTTATGTGATTTGATATTTCTATCTTGGAACAATTATGTTAGAAGCTCGTTGCTCTTAACCTGGCTAGACAGCAGGACATTGGTGTCATCCATTCTTTCAGAGCGACCTTCTGGAGATATTGGTAGGTTTGTCAAGGCCATTTGAATGGCCAACTTTTGACCTCACTGGAAGAAGTCTTCACTGAACCAAATAATTTCTGTAATCATTGGTGTTAGCTCAGAGAAAGGTTTTAGGTTAAGGGCCAAAAATTTATGAGATTGTCTCCATTTTAAGAAATAAATCTGTAGCTCCCAAATGGCACTGCCTGCCAACTTACTTCAATAGCAATTGGCCAGTTACCAGTTACCCTCTGATTAAAACCTCTTACAAAAGACAGAACAAAGGACTGGTACCATTGCCTTAATAGGTCTGATTTTGACACAGTTTCTACATAATATACCATTACAAAATAAGTTGCTACTCATTATGTTCCCTTTATTTGATATTTGATGTTTTATGGAAGAGATAAACTATACTGAGCAAAATAATCTTTATATTTCACTGATTTAATGGCTTCCTTTTAGTCATCTGTAATTTCTCTAATAAGTATTTGACTGTAGTTACTTTTCCTTTTTTAATTACAGATATGTGATAAGCTTATATTGGAAAATTGGATTAGTATTTAAATATTCATGTTTTATTAAAGGAGACGTTGAAAGAATCAGATCAAAATCAAAGGTTGAAATTTTTGTTTTACTAACTATCCTATCTAGGCCAGTATCAATTTATGTCTCATATTGGCTTTTCCCAATATTTATTTTAACTCTCCTCATTACATTTTGGTCATTAAAATGTAAAACATATATAGTCATATATAGTTCTTACTATAGTGCCTGTCACATAGTGAGTGATCAACACATTTTAGTTATTTTTATTTTCATGCATCTATATAAAAACTTCAGTTAGACATGTCTTACTAGATGATTCATATAGAGAGTGAAGATCTTGTAACATCAACATATTATTTATCATCAAACACTCCATCCACAGCATTTCCCAGAGTATATCTAGAAAGGGTGTTTTGCATTGGAGTAGGAAAAAACAAAGCACTACCATTTATTAAAAGCTTATTCTGTCAATCATCATGGTAAGCCCTTCACATACTGCTATGTACTAAATATGTGTCTCCCCTAAAATTCATATATTGAAACCCTTACCTCCAATGTGACAGTATTTGGAGATGGGGCCTTTGGGAGGCAATTAGGCTATGTGAGTGGAGCCCTCATGACGGAATAGTGCTCTTATAAGAGAAGACAGGAGAGAGCTTACCTTTCTTTCTGCTATCTGCCATGTGAGGCTACAAAGAAGACAGTCATTTGCAAACCAGGAAGAGAGCTTTTACCGGGCACAGGATCTGCTGGCACCTTGATCTTTGACTTTCCAGTTTCCAGAACTATGAGAAATAAATGTCTGTTGTTTAAGCCACTCAGATTATAGTGATTCTGTTATAGCAGCCCAAACTAAGACACATAAATTATAATTTAATACGAAAAATCTCAATAAGCTTAGTCTTATTATTAAAGTCAGTTTTATAGATAAAGAACTCTAGCACAGAGCACTTTAATAGCATGCCCAGGATCACACAGTCTGATGGTCAGGCTGAACATGTGACATGAAGTTCTGCCCAAATAATGTCTGAATCGAGCCAACCCAAGAAGAAAGTCTAACAACTATAGCCACCTTTTTCAAATCATGTCTGATAAGCCCTGTTATAATCTAAAGTGATAACCACTCCCAACTCCTCCACCAAGTTAGGATAACATTAAAGTTGGAATAAAAAGACAAGTCAGAGCATGTCTTCTATTTTTAATATGCCCTTGTTGCCTCAGTGGGGTGCTTTTTACACACAAGAGTTTCAATAAGTTCGTGTGTCTGATATCTTTGAGAGCAGAAGTAGGTTCTAAAAGACAGACTAAACAATAATGTATTGCGTACTCTATTCACAGCCCTATAACTAACCATGTGGGAAAGAATAAGGAAAGTATAGGTACAGCTTGAATCTGTTTGTTAAATTCAACCAATTTAACCAAATGAAAACCATTGGAAACATTTCCCAAATATTTTTTTTCTTTTAAGGCACTGAAACTGTGCTGTCCAGTATGGTAGCCACTAGGAACATTTGGCTATTGAGTACTTGAAATGTTGAAATGTTGAAATGATATTTGGATATATTGAGTTAAATAAAATATATTTTTAAAATTAATTTCACCAGTTTCTTTTTACTTTTTTAAAGTGGTTATTAAAAACATGAAGTTTATATTTCTATTGGACAGTACTATGATAAAAGCATGATATATAGCATATAGAATTTTATTTTCAGTGTTGGTATGGTGGTAATTTCATGACCATTGCTTTCATTATTTTTTTGCTCACTTTAAGCTTATGTGGGCTTATGTGGGCATGATTAGATGATATTCATTAGAACCTCTTATTATGTAATAACTTTATACTCTTAATCATGCACTACTTTCCAGAGGATTAGCCTTTTATTTGTGGAACACTCAATTACTACTAATAAGGAAAGGAAGGCAGGAAGTCTTAACTACTTCAATCAGGTACTGTAGATTTTTAACAGGGAGGATGGAATCTTACATTCACTTGATTACAAAACAGCCCTGATGCTTAAGCCAGCCTTGATTTTACTAGTTTATGACAAAGAATTGATTATTCTTTCAGTTATGCCATGATCAGGCCATGCTGTTTTGCCTAATTACAAATAGAGCACTAATTATGAAAGGGAAGTAGCATTGTTTTAATTGAATCCTTACTCTCTTGTTTTCTCAATGACACAACACATAACATAACTGAACAGTTTAATCTTCTTCATGTTATTTTTAATTCTATTACCTTAAGAACAATAGTCAATTATATTCCTTAGGTTGAAGGATACAACTTAGTTTAATAGAAGTCTAGGATAACAGGGCATCATATCATCACACACTATACTTATTGAGAATTCTGAATGTGCCTGAGGCCAAGCAATAGAAAGGAATACATCAGGATGTTTGAAGTTTGGAGTGTGTGTATAAATTCTGTAAAGACAGAGATCTGAGTATAATCCTCAGTAAAATGCATAATATTATAGGGTAGTGGTTAGGAGCATAAACTTTCGACTCAAAATATGTGAGTTTTAGTGCAGGCTCCACCATCCCTGGTCTGCCAGTTACTAAAATATGTCTAAAGTTTCTTATCTATCAAACCATGTGAAGTATAGACCTACCTCCGAAGTTTATTCTAAAGATTAAATGAGACAATGCATTAGGGCATACAAAGCATAGCACCTGGCCAAAATGTATTGTTTACTCAGTTTTAGCTATTATTATTATTATTATTATGTGAAGAGGAAAAGGGATGTAATAATGTTAAGCTATATAAAATGTGATCAGATCAGGACTGTAATTGTTTAGCAGGAAATAGCTTCACTTTGAAATAAATATATCTAAAACAAGTCTCTGAATTCCTGTATCTTATAGATCCTAAACCATACAACCCCAGACCAGATTATTCACTGATTTGTATTGTTCTCTACTTAACTCTTTTCCAGAATGTAAGAAACTCTAGGCCCACACTAGAGGCATCATAAACAAGTATTAGTGCACTGTGATACCTCCTGAATTCAATTCAAAAGAGTAAAACTTTCCAACCCAACTCATAAATAACCTCCTAAATGGATCTTCTCTAGTCCTCCAATATGCATGTATACTTATCTCACTGTAAACGTCTGCAGTGTGAGGGATCTGGCAACCTCATTTACAAGCTTACAAGCATGATCAGTGTTTGAGCCCCCTGCCATTCAAGATGGTCTTTCTGTTTTGTTAAAATTTACACTTGAAGATAGAAATGTATCATTTAATTATCTATCTTTCCATCAAATACCTCAGTTCTTTACATTTTTTCCCTGCTGTTTCTGTTAATACACTTTCTAACTACTTTATTTTTTTACTTTGTGATCTTCTATTACCTAAAACTTCTTATTGGATTTCATTCATTTCTCATTTGTTTTTGACAGAGCCAATGTATTTTTGAGGATTATTTTGTTTTTGGATTTTTGGCTACCAGACAAATCTGACAGTACCTATATCCCTAATAAGTTATTTCTTCTTTTATCTATTTCTTCTACTTTATGAATTGTAGATGAAATCCTTATGAACACATAAACTAAAACTACTAAAGCAGCGGTCTTATGGTTTAGTATGCATGTAAAATATCTGGAGGTCATGTTAAAATACAGATTCCTGGTCCCAATTCCCAAGGATTTTTACTCAAGTTGAGGCTCAGTCCCAGAAATCTACATTTTAATAGGCACTCCCCAACTGATTTTAATACAAGGAAGTAATTATCACAAGAAGATACTTTGAGAAATCATACTTTAAAAAGCACTATCTCCTAAAACATGCCAAATTAAAGAAAGTAAATACACACACATACTAATCTCGTAAGTTTTTCTTTCTCATGCTTTCACTTGCACTATACTGCCCTAGAATTCATTGGCAACTGCTTTAGTATATGAAGAAATGCATGTTCCTCCACCACCCTGATTTTTCTTTTATTTGAAAAAAAAATAATATGAAGAAAAAAGAAAAAAAAATCCCAAAGGATCTTGATTGATTTTGTTTGTTTATTAGTTTTGGTTTTGGTTTGGGCTTTAGGTTTTTTTTATGTGTTTGGCTAACATTTAATGATTACTTACTATTTGCATTACTATTGCATCATTCTAGGCCAACTACAACGTTATGATATTTAATCTTCACAACTATCTCATGACGTGTGTGCTATTATAAACCTTGTTTTATAGATAAGAACTAAGTTTACCTTACCCTATTTGAATATCCCAAAGTTCCAGACCACAAAATTGTCTAGAAATACGTCTTTTACAACAAACATTACGATACCCAATATCCCTGTCTTTAATCAATGAAATAAATTTCTAGTACATCTCAGGATTTCAGCACAGGAAGGGGAACATAAAACAAAATTAAAAAAATAGATAAAACCAGTAGTATCATTAAATATTGTTAAATCTTGTGTGTAAAAATTCACTGTTTGAGCACAGTCATACATGTGTAAAAAGAAATGTTCTTAAATTCTAAAACAACAAACTGAGAGGAATTCAATTACAAATTAAATTCTCAAAATGGTTAGATAAATATATTTACCCTATGCAAAGTTCAAATTCAGATAAAAATAACTGAGTATTCAGAACTTTTAAATTATACTGTAATTTTGTGGCATTGAACGTAGTTTGCAACAAGCAAGCTCATGTGAGGATCTCTATCAAGTATATTTTCATACTGTGTGGAAAACTTTCTTTGGTTGTATTTTTTTATGTAATAACGTGATTTAAGCCTATATCTTTAATTTTGCCTAGGGAAATGTGAAAAGTTTGCACTGAATTCAGACTAGATCAGAAATGTTAATGTGCAGGTTTTAAGCTCAGATGAGTAAGTGACTAATTACATTAAAATGTACAGTGAAAATTATTTCCAACAGTTTTGCATGCTTTTGATGAAATAAACCAAAATAAAACAAGTAATGCTCATTTAACATAAAAACTCCATCACTGCCTCCTTGTAGGTCATTTATCTTGAAATTATAATCTGTTATTGTAGTCAAATAGAATAATAATGTTTCAAAACGCTAAATTGATCCCAGCAGCCACAGCAGGTTAAATCTTTATTATCAGTTAATCATCAATAGCAATTTTCCACTGAGAAATCAACCCAGTTCTAATATTTGTAAGCATCCACAAAATGAACTGTTTGTTCCACAATTATCAAGAGACTATCTGGGTTCTTTACGAACTATTCTTTTCTTTGACACATTCTAATGTTATCTAGTTGAGTGGTCAAAGTAAGTGATGCTATGACCTTTCACACATGATTTTTTTAAACCAGAAATCTTTCTCAATTGAATAAAATGTTTCTAGGGCATTGGTTACATTTGATATATTAAATAGCTAAAAGACATCACTGTAATTTATTGTGTATATTCCGTGGTTATTCATTATGGAAAGCTAATAATTATAAAAATTATGACAAAATATATTTGTACTTGATTATTAGTTATATTATAACAAACCATTCATTCCCATGTTCGTTAAAGAAGGAAACAATTATTTTTTGGACCCTCATTGGTTATTATCAGTGAGTAATATAAACTAGGACAGCATTGCCAAGTGTAATACAAATGGCACTACCAATTTATGTTGTCAGTGCCTTGGCTCCAGGATTCAAGTATCCCAAAGCTCATCCACATAATATATATGTTTTTCTACTTTTTCCCCAAATTAAAGGACTGTTATTTTCCTCTTATGTTACACACTTAGTTAATTGTGCTTTTATAAATATATTGCAGTATTTTGCAACAGTGAGTCATCACAATTTTACAGAATTGTTTTGTAAATAACTTTCAACAAATCCTAAGCCTAGAATTTTCTATTTTAAGCAGAGACATCTGCAACATTACTTAAATGGGCACTGAATTGTCATGGTGGATGCTCTGTATCATTTGCCAGGTTAAAAAAAATCAAGATGAGGGCTTACTAAACTAAAATGAAAATATCAGCAGCTTAACATTTTTTGCATTACTGTAAACATTTGGGAAAATCAAGGGTCAAAGTCAAGGGCTCTTGAGCAAGCCTTATCTTCAAGACTGTTTAATACTTGAAAAAGTTGCCCTTTCAGAGAATCTGTGATTACTATAAGCAACTGTAATTGTTTTTTTTTAATTTGTAGAATATAATTAAACCAATATTTTTCTATTGAGAAAAAGTAACCAAACACATTAATTAAAATTTTGACACAAAATTTTGACACATTGTTCAATTTTGACACTGCAGACTAGCAGTAAGAAGATAAAAAAGAAACTAGGAATTTTTTGTGTATTCGAAGTGGATATTGGACTAGATGAAAGAAATTTTCAGAGAAAATTTTAAACTCAAATCATTTCTGCAAAGGAGTGAAGAATGTTAATTTTTGATACTTAACAAGTTCTTCAATGTAGTTATTTATGGTGATGCTTATTCTTCTCATATGTTCACCAAATCTGTCTTCAAGTCACAGTTCTTTGTTAAGTATATCCCTTCATGAGGTGTTTCCCTTTAAAAATCTTTTACACATCCAGCTGCTTAGTTATCTTTAAAATTATAGGCAGCAAGGTACTGAGGTACAGAAGAGATCTTCAAGCAAACTTTGGGGTGACTATAACAGAGAATGGAAACAGTCATCCTAGCCATTCCCTTTCCCTTTCATTTTCACTATATTCTTCTAAAATTCATTGGCACCTGGTTAATGAGGACATACAAAAGCCTCCATATCTGTAAGAAGAAAAAAATGAAAAGAAAAGACACAATAAGGGAGTTTGGGGAGTTTATTTGTTGTTTCTTAGCTTTGGCTTTGCTTTTAGGCTTTGTGGGTTTTTTGGCTAACATTTAATGATAATTTCATACTTACAAGGCCCATGCTAGGCCCTTGACTACATATGTTATCACATTTAATGCTCACTATCCTATGAGGTATGTACTGTTATACACCCCCATTTAATAGATGAAAACTGTGTTTAAGCTTGTCTTACCTTTTCTGAACATCCCAAAGACCTAAAGCATAAAATTATCCAGAAATGTGTCTTTTATTCCAAATACCATGATTTCCAATATCCTTCAATCCTAAATCAACAGAAAATGCATTTACAATACATTTTAACATTTCATTGTAGTGTTGTGGCTCTGGGAAGAAGGAGGTTCCCTGTCCAGAGCAAGTTACCAATAAATCTGAAAAGACCAAAGGAAGACAAAGGTGAGAGGTGGAGGGAAAAGGTTTTTTATTTTGCACAGTTCAGTCTCTCTTACAGCATGCCAAGTCCTCCCTGTCCAGCCTTCGTGTGTTCTCTGACCCCTCTCACTTGGCTCCACTCCCCAAGCTCTGTTCCTCTGGCCTTGGCTTGTGCTCCACTTACTCTGACCCCTTCCTCTAGGAGGAACTCCATGGGCTGGTCCCTGGTGACTGGTGGGTGCCTTACCACCAGGAATGGAGGGCAGGAAAGAATAGCCATTACTCTCCACCCTTACCCCAGATCAGACCAGCAGCTCTGCCATGGTAAACATCTCATTGATATGCAAATGGTCTCTTTTATGCATATCACTATCAGGGCCAGGTGAGAAATTCTTGTTGAAAACTTCCATTTACCCAACAAGCTCTCATCTTTGTCTAGCTATCTATACTTTTCAAGATCTATCAGAAAAAAATTACAATTGTAGCCTTAAAATAAGCACACAAAACAGTGTGAGAACATTGCTACTCCATATGAAAGTGATATGAGTTAAAACAGATCTTCTTTGGTTTTCATCTTCATGATCATTAAAGGCAAAGCAAACTTTTGAATTTAAATGTAGCAATCCATAGTATCCATGACTGAAATAGACCTCCCTAATATATATCAAATGCTAAGAACAATTACTAAGATCCTCTCCCTTTAAGCTTGGCTCAGGTCAGCCTTCAGATATCAAAGCTAAATCAAACTTGAGGTAACGGGCCCGCCAGGAATTAATGGTATTGTTACTTCACTTCCTACTCAGTGCCATCCCCAGTGTCCTTTTCCTTCCCTGCTAGGAACCCAAAGAACACTATACATCAAAGATCTCTCTAGTATCGATAGATATAGACTATAAGATCTTGGGAAAATTACTTGACTGTTCTGTGCCTCACTATCTACATCTTTAAAATGAGCATAATAATAATTCCTACTTCTCAGAGTTGTGACAGATAAATCTGAAAGTACTCAGCATGCTGCCTGGAAACAGATATTCAAGCATGATCTATTATGGCATGATCTTATCCCAAATTTGTGCAATATCCAACAACAGGAACTCTAAAAGAATAATTTGCCAATCTTAAACCATAGCACAAAATTGTGTTCATAACATTATTCTTCCCTACCACCTCTTCACTCTCAATCAAAATGTTTGTTTAACTAGCAAGAGCATACCCATAAAATTCTCTCTTATGCTGAGGAGAGCAGGAACATTGGTTAACCCCTCTTCTATAATTGCTGTAGTCAGTGAAAAACTAGTGCTTGGTTTACATTCCCCAGAGAAGATTTAGCCAAGGAAAAGGCATCAGATATTTCTAGTGCTGTATTTTTCCAGAAATCACTGGACTACCAGTTTCATTATCACCTGAGATACTTGTAAAAACATGCATATTCCTGGGCTTCACCCCTGATTTACTAAAACCACCTCTGAGAGTTGGGCCCAGGTAAGTATATATGTGTTTTACAAGCCCTCAGGTGATTCTTATGCACGAATCTTTTGGAATCACTTTTCTAGAGAATATTCTTAACCAGAGGACAGAACCAGGATCATAGATGATAAGCTCTGTTTCAGGAGGGGAACTTTCAAACCTAGGTATCTCTCTATGTGAAGTTTCTAATGAATTTACTGGGATGAAGTCACATCGGAAAGAATTTAGCTGCCAAGGATCCATTTGCATTCTGGTCTTTACAAATCACAGAAAACATGATTTTAATTATACCAAATTTAGAGAAGCCCAAAATTTATAGTTCAAGAATGGAAAAAGTAGAAAAAAGCAGTGTCTAGAATATATTATTGGTTGTATTGTTCATCTCAATTTGATGTAGGATTGAGAGGGTTTAAGCAAGTCTTTAGACATTTCTACTTTAATAATTCAACAAGACTGATTCCATCATTTAAAATTGGAACCCTGTTCTTACCTCTGGGAAACCTAGCAAGTGCTATAAAACAATCTACTCCCACAACTTGCCTCAGGGCATCTGTAGCTCTGGGGGGAAGGGTATTCCCAGCCCAGGGCAATTTTGCTATAAATTCAATGAAACCAAAGTAAGGGAAAGGGCAGGTTCAGAGGAAAGCTTTTATTTCTTACATCTTGCTCAGGATTGCTAGCCAGGCTACTGTCCATCTGTCCCCTCTGGCCATGGCACACACTCTCCTTTGCCACTCACTCCTTCTGGGAGGAACTTCATGGGTGGGTCCTTGATGACTGGCAAATGCCAGAGCAATTACATACCAGGAACAGAGCGGAGGACAGAAAGACCCTTTTCTCTCCACCCTTTGCCACAGATTGACTGGGGGCTCTGCAGAGGTAAACACCCACTGATATGTAAGTGGACTAAGGCCAGGCAGGGGATTTGGGAAATTCTGCCATTTACCCCACAGCATCCTTAAGAGAGTGAACCATTTGTGCTTTCATGTAGGGGGCAATACAGCTCAATGGCAAGAGTTTAAATAAGGTCTCTAGTCACAAATATTTTAAGACGTAACAGAGATAATGGAGATGCACTATAAGAAACAAAGACATCTGCAGTCAGTGTGCTAAGCTAGTGTAAATTGTGCTTGTAGCAGATATGAGATGATGGAATTATGAGCACTTTGTATCATTTTAGGCAGGCTACCCAAATCCAGAAATTTTTCCCTGGAAATTGCTTTACAAAATCAGGATAAATTCCTGACATTGGCAGACATTTGTTTTCACCTTCCAGCACTCATTCACTCTCATACCAGTAACTACAGTCCAATTTTACTCCATGTAATAACCCTGCTCTCAGTACCCAAGCCTCCAGTGGGTTTGATTAGTTCCTTGGCTCTAAGGTTTGCATGTGATACAGTCCTGCCCAAAATGATCTTCTCATACCCCTGGCCAGTATTGTTGGTTCATATATGGCCCTGAAATTCCATCAAAGTTAATGAGATTTTGTTAGGATGTCTTGAGACAAAGGTAGGCTCTTTGCCTCTAGATTTGAAGCTAGGACAATATAGGCCTGGAATTGTTGGCAGCCTTCGTGCCACCACATGAAACCTTAAGCTGATGATAACATAGCCAAAGTCTGGATTGGAAAGGAGTTTGATGTTAATTACAATGTTTGTACCCTTAAACTCAGCCTTGCCTGCCTGAGCTAACAAATCCCTGAAATTTCAGCTATATGAGTCAATAAATTTCATTTTTACCTAAAACACAGGTTCTACCAAGCTTTGCCTTATTGCTAATCTTTACTAAAAGCACAACTGAAGCTGCAAGTCAAGATGAATGCTGAATGGTTGTGAAAAGGCAATTCACCCAACAAACATCTATTGAATGCTTGCTCTGTATCAATGGGTTTAAAGATACCCTATTTGCATACACCAATGACTTTCATGCTAGATTCCACATCAGAGATCTTATAAGCATTTCATTCTAATATTCTTTCTAAAAATAATATTTTATCCATTTGAAAACCATACTAAAAAGCACACTTGAATGAGTTGTTTGTGTATACCTGATTTGAGTGCCCTGGAAGTTACCAACACATTATTAGCAGTTTGGTCAACTCATTTTTGTGTACTACTATCCCTTGCAATATATTTAAAAGTTTTATAAATGTGTTATTGATTAGGGAAGTGATAGGTCTGTAATAGTCTTTTATTCTAAATTTAATCCTTGCGTATCCATTCACCATACAATGGTTCAGCAGGAGCACTATTAAAGCATATGGGTACAATATACACCTAAATGCTAGGGAATGCTCAGTTCATCTGCTGAGAACAGAACACATGCTCTCATTACGTATAATTGTTGCCCAGTTAAAAATAAGTGTACAACATGTCACAATGTTATACTACACTTAGTTTTAGCCTACAAGTTGTTTGGAGGTGGTCTGTAGCTGAAATAAATATGATAAGAAGTACAAGTTATTATTACACATAATAATGATGATGATAACACTTATTGAGTGTTTACTATGTATCAGGTACTGTCCTAAATATTTTACATGGGTTATTCATTATATCCTTACAACACCATGAGGCATATGCTGTTTTCATTTCCACGTTGTAGACGAAAAAACTGACACTTGTGGAAGTCAATTAGCTGCCCTTGATTGGAGAGATGTGAAGTAAGAGAGTCTGGTTGCATTTAAATTCACTTAGTCACTCTGCTAAAACGTTCATGCACTTAACAACTATGCTATTTTTAAATAGAGATTCAAATTTGAGAACTTTAAATTTCCAGATCAGTTTAAATTATGATCCAAAAAGAATTGCTAACACACTGTTAACATTTGTTACAATTTATATGTGTAAATGGATTGTCTAAGTAACTTTTAAGAAAAAGAAAATATATGCAAATAAACTTCATGCTGACACTGATAAAAGACCCTTACCATCACACATAGGTTTGGATTAAACATTCTGATGTGCATAATGATAGCATCAATGTTTTTATTGATTGACTTTCCAATAAATATATGTTAATGATTTGAACTTTAAAAGTGTATCAAATTAAAATTCTACCTTGTACATTTTCTTATATTGGTTTAATATTTTACTTTTTAAAAGGTATTTTAGTCTTAAAGAGCCAATTTTTTTTGCATCCTCAGTTCTTAGCACAGTGGATGCCCATAGCAAAACCAAAATCAATAAGTGCTGAATGCAAAATGAATGATGTAAGTTCTGGTTTACACTTTTATATGAAAAATCAAGTTGACTTGATGATAAGTAATAAGAGTGTTTATAGAAGTTTCTGGGCTTCCTTCTAATAGGAGGAGTCTTATCATTTTACAAGATGGTCTTTTCTCTTTCAGAATCATCATATCACATCTCTGAATCTGTAGGCCAGACGAGCATAATTTACATCTGACAGAAGGGAAATATGCTTAAATCTCTCTGTAGTGTTTCCTATATTGTCTTGGCCTTAATAACAAAGTGATCTCCAGCTATAGTGGGCAGCATGCATATTAGAAACAGAAACGTATGTTCTTTTACAATAATGATGCAGTGTCACTGGTTAAGACCTGTTCATATGCCATTGTACATTTTATAACAATGCTTCTTGGTGCTGAAAAGAATTGAACCTTCAAAAAGCTTGATAATTTCATTGCATACTCTAATCTTAAATGAAGTGGGTATGCTGAAAGGCATTATTATGACACTTGTCCAGGCCCCATAAATTGCCAGGTGGACAGCATGACAATAGTTAACTGATGCTGTATTTTGCAATTATAATTCATTTAGGTGGTTTTTATTCTGTTTTCCATCTTTCCTTTCTACCCCTTCATTTGGTAGAATTGTTTTATCTCATTTTAAATTCCATGGAGTCAAAAATTTATTAATTTTTAGTTTACCAAAGAAAGACACTAATACCTATCCTAGTATGTCTATAAATAAAATACTGAGATATTTTCAGGCAGCAGCCCAAATGATGAAATATTTACAAAAATACAGTGTAATCACCATTTGGTATTTATTTCTGAAACTACCAAAGACTGAATCAATGTTTTCGCTTTCTACTTTGCTTTTAAATTTTTCCATTGAGTGAGGACATATAGTGTGGTAGGTTACAAAAGTTAATTATCTATCTCTCTTTCTTAATATGCTATCTGGCAAGTCCAATGAGTTACTGCGTGTGGCTTAAACATGTTTGCATTAATTTTAATAGCACGCTCATTGTAAACAATTTATAAAATGCAAAAGAATAAAAGAAGAAAATCACCCAATCCCACAATCCAAACCTCAGCATTAGTTATATTTTGGCATAATTTCTTCTAATCTTTAGTCCTATACATTTGAGGTCATTTTTGAATTTTGCAAACAGGTCTAGAACTTAAGATTTGTAAGCATTTTTATGCTTATCAATATCCTTATATTCCTAAAAAAATATAATGTTCAATAACTGCATATAATTCTATCATTTAGACTTCAAGAAAAAAAGCATAAAACTCATGATGTATAAAGGTTCAAAGATAAAAGAAGTTTGTTTTCATTCACAAAATTTTACAATGTGGGTATTCCTAGTCAGTAGATAGGTCTTGTTTATGTATGGTTTCAAGGACCCAGGCTCCTACCATTTTGTGGCTCAGCTATCTTCAATATACAGCTTTCAAGGTTACCTTGGGTGCTTCCATCCCAGTCAGCCAAAAAAGGAAAAGATTATGGGAGAAAAAGTGTTTATGGGCAAAGAATCTTTAAGCAAAACAACATATATGCACATAAACTAGATTTTGACACTGATATAAGACTGCTACTATCCCCAATAGGTTTGGATTTAAAGAAACGTTCTTCTGCTCACATTCTGTAGAAGAAAACTTAGTTATTTGTTAGTTTACATATAGAATAACTAACTTCAGAGAATGCTGGGAATACAATATAGCTTTGTGCTCAAGAAAAAGATGGAAACAGACTTTGGTAAACAGTGAACAATATCTTCTATAAGTGAAATGAAGATTTTTCCTATGTTTGTTACTAACATAGATGTCTTAAATTTTTCATGATTGTTGTTCCATGTTTTCTAATAATGTATTCATCGTTTACTTACAGATTGAGATATCAACAATTTATCTGTTTTGTAAGAAGCAAATATTTCTATTTTAATACCATTTAATTTACCTTTACTGATTCTTACAAACAATAGCTTCCAATGTTTAAATTACAATTTTAGCAATATTTTGGATTGGCTTAATGCTCAGAAAACCCATCTTTATCTCAAGACCAGATAATATTCACCTACATATTCTTATTGTTATTTTATATTTAACCCTTTAATTCATGTATATTACATTTTGATGCATACAGTATGAAATGTAACTATATTCCTTTCTATTTAGCCATTTCTATGTTGCCCTTTCTTTCCCCCACTGATTTAAATTGCCATCTAAACCTTTACACATTCACTAGTTATATGTGAATATGGCACTAGAAATGAGAAGAGAAATATTGGGTGACATTTCAGGTAGAAGACACAGTAATTAGTAGTGTGAGTTGATGAAAGAAAGCAAAATAGAGGTTAGTCTGAGGTTTGTAGCTTCTGAGACTGACACTATTAATCGAGTTTGATAATACAGGAAGAAAGTCATATTTAGGGTAGAAGATAATTTGTTCTGTTTTAGACATATTAAGTCAAAATATCTGTTGAAATATTTAACTGGAGATGTAAAGTATGAAGATGGATATAAGAGTCTAGAACTTAGTACAGGATTTGAGCTGGTGTTTGGAGAGCTATCAACTTGTTGATGGTAGCTGAAACCGTGAGACCAATTCAAGAAACCTATGTTGCATACATATATATATATTCTTTGATTATGTGTGTGTGTGTTTATATATATACACACACACACACATAATCAGAGAACCCAGTAATGAATATCCTGGAAAATTCCAAAAGTTAAGGAATTGGCAATGAGAAGTAGCAAGCAAAGTTAATTGAAAAGTATGGTCAGCATGATAAGAGGAAAACCAAAAAGGGTATCACATATAAAAACCAAAGGGAGAACTTCTTGAAAGGAAAGGGAATCAACAGTGTTAAATGCTGCAGAGAGATCAAGTCAAATAAGGAATAAAAATAAACTCCTGGCTTTGACAGTTAGCAGATACCAATAACCTTAAGAACAGTTTACATACAGTAGTTGAGGAAGAAGCTATATTCAAATCATCATGTAGATACTAATATCACTAAGTCTTATGTATCATGTGCCTGGTGTGTGCCCCCTAAATATATATTCATAAAATATATGGGAGCTATATTGCTAAAAGCACTTTACAGATATTAAAAACCAGGCTCAGAGAAGTTAAAAAAAATTGCACAAGAGGTCATTCAGTTAGGGAGCACTGGGGTCAAACCAATTTCTTTTCTTTTATTTAAGTGTAGTTAATGTAAACTGTTATATTAATTTCAAGTATACAACACTGTAGTTCACCAGTTATCCACATTATTAACTCCTCACCCCACCTAGTGCAGTTACTGTCAACATAGAAGGATGGTACACAATCATTGGCTATATTCTTGCTGAACAACTTACATTATGATTGAGATTTTTCGTGCCCTTTTATCCCCCTCACCCTCCCCATCCACCCATCTGAACCCTTTCCCCATGATAACCAACAGTCACTTCTCAGGGTCTGAGTCTAATGCTATTTTGTTCATTTTGTTTTGTTTTTAGATTCTACAAATAAGGGAAATCAAATGGCATTTGTCTTTCTCTGCCTGGCTTATTTCACATAGCATAATACCTTCTAGGTCCATCCATACTGTCACAAATGGCAGGATTTCTTTGTTTTTTATTGCTGAATGACATTCCATTGTGTATACTTACCATCTCTTCTCTATCCATTTGCCTATTGATCAACACTGGTTGCTTCCATATCTTGGCTGCTGTAAATAATGTGGTAATAAACAGTGGGGTGCATATATCATTTCAAATCAGGATTTTTGTTTTCTTCAGGTAAATTCCTAGAAGTGGAATTGCTGGGTAATATAGTCTTTCTATTGTTAGTTTTTTGAGGAACCTCCATGCTGCTTTCCACAGGGGTTGCACCAATTTACATTCTTACCAACAGTGTAGGAGGGTTGCCTTTTCTCTACATTCTCACCAACACTTATTTCTTTCTTTTGGATAGTGGCCATTCTTACTGATGAGAGGTGATACCTCATTGTGGTTTTAATTTGTATTTCCCTGATGATTAGCGATGGGGAGCATCTTTTCATGTGCCTTTTTGCCATCTGTATTTCTTCTTTGCAAAAATGTCTGTTCATCTGCCCATTTTTTAATTGGGTTATTAGTTTTATTGGTGTAGAGTTGCATGAGTTTTTTATATATTTTGGATACTTACAAATATGTTTTCCCATACTGTAGACTGCCTCTTTGTTCTGTTGGTGGTGTCCTTTGCTGTACAGAAGTTTTTTAGTTTGATGTAGTCCCACTTGTTCATTTTACATTTTATTTCCCTTGCCCAGGGAGATATGTCCAGAAAAAATTTGCCAATGTTATGTTCAAGGGATTTTTGCCTGTATTTTGTTCTAAGAATTTTATGGTTTCATATGTTACATTTAGATCTTTAATCCATTTTGAGTTTACTTTTGTGTGTGGAGTTAGACAGTAATCCAGTTGCATTCTCTTTCATGTAGCTGTCCAGTTTTCCTGATGCCAATTGTTGAAGAGACTGTCTTTTCTTAATTGTATTTTCATGGCTCCTTTATCATATATATTAATTGGCCATATATGTCTGAGTTTATGCCAGGGCTCTCTATTCTGTTCCAGTGATTTATCGGTCTGTTCTTGTGCCAGTACCATACTCTGTTTTAATCACTGTAGCTTTTGTAGTATAGCTTGAAGTGGCCAAGCTTCACCCTGAGGGAAGCATAATACCCCTAGCATTGTTCTTCTTTTTCAGGATTGCTTTGGCTATTCAGGGTCTTTTGTGGTTCTATATGAATTTTTGGATTATTTGCTCTAGTTCATTAAAAAGTGCTATTGATATTTTGATAGCGATTACATTGAATCCATAAATTGCTTTGGGCAGTACAGCCATATTCACAATATTAATTCTTCCTAGCCATGAGCATGGGATAGATTCCCATTTCTTTGTGTCTTCTTTAATTTCTCTCATCAGTGTCTTATAGTTTTCAGAGCGCAGGTCTTTCACTTCCTTGGTTAGGTTTATTCCTAGGTATTTTATTCTTTTTGATGCAATTGTAAGTTGAATTGTTTTCCTGATTTCTCTTTCTGCTAGTTCATTGTTTGTATATAGGAATGCAAAAGAGTTCTGTATATTAATTTTGTATCCTGCAACTGCTGAATCCAGAAATTTGTTCTAATAGTTTTTTGGTGGAGTCTTTATGGTTTTCAATATATAGTATGTCATCTGCAAATAGTGACGGTTTAACTCCTTCCTTACCAATTGTGGTTTCTTTTATCTCTTTATCTTGTTGGTCATAGCTAGGACCTCCAGTATGTTGAATGAAAGTAGTGAGAGTGGACATCCTTGTCTTGTTCCTGATCTTAGAGGAAACTTTCACACTTGTGATGTTCGCTATGGGTTTGTCATATGTGGCCTTTATTTTGTTGAAATACATACCCTCTACACCAATTTTGTTGAGTTTTTAACATGAATGCATGTTGAATTTTGTCAAATGCTTTTTCAGCATCAATTGAGAAGATCATGTGGTTTTTATTCTTTTTTGTTAGTGTGGTGCATGACATTGATTGATTTATTAATATTGTACCAGCCTTGCATCTCTGGATGCAAATCCCACTTGGTCATGATGGATGATCCTTTAGATGTATTTTTGAATTTGGTTTGCTAATATTTTGTTGAGGATTTTTGCATCTATATTCATCAGGGACCTTGGTCTAAAATTTTCTTTTTTTTTAGTGTCTTTGTCTGGCTTGGGTATTAGAGTGATGCTGACCTCATAGAATGAGTTTGGAAGTATTCCCTCCTCTTCTAGTTTTTGGAATACTTCAAGGATGGGTATTAGCTCTTCTTTAAAATTGGATAGAATTCAGCTGCAAAGCTCTCTGGTCCTAGGATTTCATTTGTTGGGAGTGTTTTGATTATCAGTTCAATTCCATTACTGGTAATTGGTCTGTTCAGATTTTTTATGTATTTTTGAATTTGGTTTGCTAATATTTTGTTGAGTATTTTGCATCTGTTCATCAGGGATATTAGTCAAAACTTTTCTTTTTGTAGTGTCTTCATCTGCTTTTAGTATTAGAGTGATGCTGGCCTCACAGAACAAGTTTGGAAATATTTCCTCCTACTTTTCAGAACACTTTAAGAAGGCTGGGTTTTATCTCCTCTTCTTTAAATGTTTGTTAGAATTCAGCTGTGAAAACCATCTGGTCCTAGAATGTTGTTTGTGGGGAGTTTTTTGATTACCAATTCAATTTTGTTACTGGTAATTGGTCTGGTCAGATTTTCTGCTTCTTCCTGGGTCAGTCTTGGAACATTTTACATTTTTAGGAATTTGTCCATTTCTTCTAGGTTGTCCAATTTATTGGCATATAATTTTTCATATAATTTTCTAATAATTATATTTCTGTGGGGTTAGTTGTAACTATTCCTTTTTCATTTCTGATTTTGTTTTGTTTATTTCTTTCCTCTTTCCTTTTTTTCTGATAAGATGCACTAGGAGTTTGTCTATTTTATTGTCTCAAAGAACCAGCTCATGGTTTTATTGACTTTTTTCTATGGTTTTACTCTTCTTTATTTTATTTATTTCTGCTCTGATCTTTACTATGTCCCTCCTTGTACTAACTTTGGGTTTAATTTGTTCTTCTTTTTCTAGTTTCTTTAGTTGTGACTTTAGACTATTTATTTGGTATTGTTCTTGTTTCTTGAAGTAGGCCTGTATTGCTACTTACTTCCCTCTTAGAACCACTTCTGAGGCACCTAACATATTTTGAATTGTATTTTTGTTTTCATTTGTCTACATGTATTGCTTGGTTTGTTTTATTTGTTCATTGATCCACTGATTATTTAGAAGCATGTTGCTTAGCCTCCATGTGTTTCTGGGCTTTTTTTTCTTTGTTTAATTTATTTCTAGTTTCAGACCATTGTGATCTGAAAAAGATGCTTGATACAATTTCAATGTATTTGAATTTATTGATGATCTTTTTGTGGGTACTATGTTATCTATCCTAGAAAATGTTCCATGTGCTCTTGAGAAAAATGTGTATCCTCTTGCTTTTGGGTGGAATGTTCTGTATAGATCTGTTCAGTCCATCTGATGTAGCATGTGGTTTAGTGACTCTGTTTCCTTATTTTTGTTATGTCTGGTTGATCAGTCCATTGATGTAGGTGGTGTTTTAAAGTCCCCAAATATGATTGAGTTGCAGTCTATCTCTCCCTTTAGTTCTGTTAGTATTTGTCTTACATATTTATGTGCTTCTATATTGGGTACATAGATATTTATAATTGTTACATCTTCTTGGTGAACTTATCCTTTTATCAGTATGTAATGTCCTTCCTTATCTCTCATTATGCCTATCTTTTGTATGCCAATAACCTGCCATCTGTGTTGGGTCTCAGTGGGACGAATGGAGCTTGCCTGTCCTCCATAAGTGACAGGAGTCTCAGCCTCCTAGAGTACTCCAACTCTCCCTGGTGTCCAGCCCAATGAATTACCAAAGCCCAGTGCAATGTGGACTTGTGTTCCCAGAGTATATCTCCAGGACCAGATGTGTAGAGTTCTTGAGCACTTATCCCCTCACGTCTTTTTTCCTCTCCCTCCTGCTTGTGGTCTGGGATGGGGGAAGGTCTTTGGTCCCACTTGTTCTCTGTTCTGTCACTTTACCCTTCTCTGTGTGATCTTCTCTCCTTCACCAGGTGTAGATGATCTGTTCTGCAGTCTTCAGGTCATTTTCAGGGTTCACTGTTTTTGCATAGTTGTTTCCTTGGTGTGTATGTAGGAGAAGGTTTCTGCCTTGCCTTCTGACTCTGACATCTTTTTTTCTAGAAGTCAAACCAATTTCTTTATTGAGAAAGCTTTGCTTACATTCATAAATATCAGTCTATTCTATCCTTCTGATAGAAATATATGGAATAAACTCACACCTTTCCTTTCCAAATCTCTCTTTCTGGCTTCAAAAACTATGTTCTTTCCATTTCACCACATAGACATAGTGTTTCTGGTAGACTACTCTTTCAAGATATTCTGTATTGGTGCTGAGATGGGAAAGGTAGTAGCTTGAAAGAAATGTAAGCTCATAGGAGAGTTTAAGATGAAGGAGATTTAAGCACATTGGTAAACTGAGGAAAAAGAATCAGTAGATCCAATTAAATTCATAGGAATAAGGAGATTATTGATGGAGAATGCAGGAATATTTGGAATGTAGAGCAGAATCTGACTTAATTTCAGACAAAAAGATTCATCCTTTTCCCTCTGAGGCCAGAGAGAAAAGGACAGATATGTGTATGACTATATTATAAATTTAGAAGTAGAGGGAAGTTTATGGGGTTCTCAACTGAGCCCTTTTATTTATTTTGTGTGTGTGTGTGTGTGATACAGGGTTCTTGCTGTTGTATATTATAAGTGAGATGCAAGAGAGAGATTAAGGAAAATATGTAAAGCTTTGAACCAGCTGCCATGGGAAATTTGATGAGGAACTCTCAAGCAAGAAGCAAAAGGGTCTTTAAGGAGCAGGAGGAAACTACTTGAGTTTAGAGAACACCTACTTTCAATACTGTGCAAACTGCAAAAATGAACCCACACCTCCATTCCTATTTATACCCACTCCTCCTGCAATGTGACATTGCAGCTCCTCCCATGAAAAGGTGGAGTCTAGTTCTCCACTTTTTAAATCTTGACTGGCCTTGTGATATGTTTTGGCTAATACAAAGTGGCATAAATGACATTGGGTCACTTCTGAGTTTAAGTTTCAAGAGGCCTCACAGACTTCCACTCTCCCTACTGGAACCCTGCTGCCACCATGTGAACAAGCCCGGGCTTCTCTAATAGATGATGAAATGAAATACAGTTGCCTTCCATTCCTCATTACTCCAGCTGAGACCCAGCCAATCCCCAGAAGCAGGGGCAACTTACTGACCTGAGCTGACCTCAGACACATGAGTGAGTCCAGTCATGGACAGACGAAGCTCTCAGCTGAGCCTGGACTCAATTATCAACATCCAGAATCATGAACTAAATAAAAGGTATTGCTATAATCCATTGTTTGGAGGTGGTTTTAACACAATTGCACAGTGATACAAAAATGTGGGATTTTCTCCCAAAACACCTACAAATCTTGAGGCAGAGCTGGTGAATATGTAGTTGAATTTATTCAGTCAGTTCTTTGGACTCTTCCAGAAGATGGGCAACAGGACAAAGGGACAAGAGAAATAAAGGATTTCTACACAGTGTTTGTAAAGTGATCAAACATGAGGTTCACACAGGCAAGGGATGGAAATGAAGCCATGAATTAACTGACAGAATAGATTAAAATTTGGGCAAAGGGGAGGAGTTAAGAGACTAGAGTCCCAAAAATATGACTTGATTTTTCAGACAAGCCCTGAAAGAAATGCTGGGGAAAGAAAAACAAACTTTTCTTCTAAATCTCAACAGCCCATTATTTATTAACTATCACTTTAATTACAAACAAGTGGTTAATTTAATGTCTATATCTGAACATTGTAAAAAGAATTCCTAAAAGAAATGGATATTTTTTAAAAAGATGACTTATACCTGAAGAATTAGTGACATACTAAATGAATTCAAGCTGGCATATTATGATGAAAATGTGATCAATTTGGATGCAATTTAAAAGGAACATATTAATTAGTACTAGCTTGCCTTGAAAAGAACACATTATTTCTGTTTTATCAAAATGGGAAAAAAATAACATAGTGTGCCATTTGATGAAATCCTTTGGCCAGAACATGAGAAAAAAGCCAAAGGATTTATAATTTTCTCTCCACAAGCTTCTGAAAACCTTACAACATCGGAAATAAATTGAACTCAACAGTCCTTTTGAACCACAGTTGACTGTCAATAAGTACATTTGTATATTTATTTGCTGCCTAAGAAATTTCTCCAGAATAACTGAATATCATGTACTATACTTCCATAAATGGAAAGAAGTGCAACTTTCAGTGAGTACCCCACAATTCTCTCTGTTTACTACCAGTTGTGTCATCTCTATGAGCAGCTTAGCATGGCCAAGATATTGCAGTGAGGATAAAGAAAGGCCCATGATGACTTAACATCCAATATACAAACCTACATCCTGTATGTACAACAAAAAATTAGTTTGGCAGCCACAAAGTTCACCTCCTAAGAACTGTCTGGTTTTCATATTATGAATGAGCCAGATTTATTTCCTTATTGAGAAAGTACTACTTATCTCCACAAATACACATACATTTTTTTTTCTAGAAATAGACTAAGGGCATGCACTCTCCATGTCTTTCTCAAAGAGAGTAATTGTGTCAAACTCTAGCTTCATCTATTTCTCTTTAGGTCAGCCTCTTGTTGCCTCAATCTCTCTCTGGCTCAGTTGCTCTACAAATACACACACACACACACACACACACACACACATGCACACTGTGGTTTGTTGTACAAAAGGTAATCATCAAATGGGACTCACAAATATCTGGCCCTGAGATCACCTTCATCGCTTTAGGTCATGTGTTAACCTGAAGAGTTTTATAAAACATATAGATTCCTTGGCCCTACCCCTAGAGATATCAATCCATCTGAAACCAAATGCCCATATTCTTATCTTTTAAATTTTACACATGATTTTCATGGTCAGTCAGGACTGGAATTCACTTCTTGTTGGGAAAAAGAGGCACTCATGTCCCTTGTTGCACTTTTGGAATATCAGCTCCCTCAGATATTTCTCTCCATGTCTGGATGCCCAGAAAGGGAAGAATTCAACAAGTAGGGATTTTACATTCTGTTGGGAGCCATGTGGCACAAGAACAATAAGACTCCATTTTGTTTTAAAGACTCCATCTTGTTGTTTACTTCTTCTTGATCACTTTCGCGCCACAATTTCCTGCCAAGTGTTCCCACTTCGGTCCGCCGCTTACGTCAGAGACAACTGCGCATGGGCACAACTCAGTGCGTGATTGGACATTGTAGATTGCTTCATTAACATGATGGGCAACCAACCAGAAGAAACCACTCCCTACCACACCCCTTCAAATGCTATATATTCCCTGCCTTTTCTGCCAATAAACGAGACTTGATCAGAAAGCCTGTCTTGTCTCCATTCTCTCTGTCTTCTGTCCCCCATTTGCGCACACCCTCCTTAGGTCTCAGTTGGCAAACCCCGCGGCTGGGGTTTTTACGCTCGCACACCTGCGGGTCGGGTCAAGTGGCGCCCAACGTGGGGCTTGAGGCATGGGGGAGACTGTGATGAACGCCGTTCCGGAAGGGCTGGCCAGCCGATGATTCTGAGGTCGCCACGAGAGGACCCTCGTGAGGAAAGACCAGCGCTTTGGCGGCCACAGATCTACCCGCTCTGTGAGACACGCCTGAGAGGTAAGTGAACGGCGCAATCATGGGACAGACATTGAGTAAACAAGAGCTCTCTATCAGAGGGCTCAAAGACTCACTCAAGACATGAGGGATTAGGGTTAAAAAAAAAAAGACTTAGTAAGGTTTTTTATTTTTCTTGAAGATGCTTGTCCTTGGTTAAGCTTCACTCTGTGTAATGTAAAAGTTTTTATAAGTAGCATAATTGCTGAAGAGTGTGTAAACAAATGTAACAAAAAATATCTTAATACTATCTCAAACAGCCTGAGAATTTTTGTGGTAACCAAAATTCTTAGTTTTGCTAAATCATATGAAGATGTTTTATGCTCAGTAAAAATTGTGCTGTAAGGCACATTTCCAAAAATGATAAAAATGTTCATAAATGTATCAATCTGAAAAATGCTAATGTCACAGTTTACAATAGCCTATTTTTCAGTGTTCATTGAAAAAGTACCTAATGTCTTAATTTCTAATTAAAACTACTTAATATAATAAAGAAGACATCTCTGCTTGCTATAAAGGATGTGTGTTTAATTTTAAAAAAGGTCTAAACAATAGAAATTCATTTTGTTGAAGGTAAAAAAAAAGGTAACTTCTAAAGTACAAGTGTTTATTTAAAGAGAGAAAGCAGTAAATGTACAAAGAAAGTTGTAGAAAGTTTGTGAAAATTCATACAGTCATGCTATGTGAAATTAAGGCAAATGAGTCTCAATATCAAAGGCACAGCAAGATTAGAGTTTTGTTTTCAGTTTAAAGACAAAGTTGTCTTAGACACTAGCCTGCTCTTAATGTTAACAAATTGCAAAAAACTTTCTAATTGTTTATCAAAGCAGTTTCTCACCCTTAAAGTCTCAATGAGTTCTCTAAGTATTTAAGAAAATGAAATCTTCATATTAAAAGGACTGTAAGCCAAGTGTTGTTAACAACTGAATAACCGGTATTTGCATTTAAGCCTTTTTATTGTCATTCTAGTTAAATACCTATAATCCTGTTTAAGCAAGTACCAAAAAAAACTCTTCTAACAACTTTCCAAAATCAAATTCAAAAAAGAGTATTTTTACCTGTAAGTAACTGATATTTTCCAGAGGGCCCCTGGAAAGTCTCGGAGAAATTTTCTCTTCATTAGAAAAAGTATGTGGCTATTCGGCTTATTTATCGATATATAATCACTTGCTTAATTACCTAGAAAGCACTGTCAAAGAGAATGATGCCAAACTTGTTGCTGGATGTTTTGTGTTGCCAAAATATCCAAATTTCCTTATGTCAATTGTCTTATAGTAAGCTTTCACCAGATCTTTAGCCACTCTCATTTACAAGTCTTTTGTCATTTATAATCACTGTTTTCTAAACTACTAAAAAACTAGATTTCAGCAAAACAAGTATTTACATAGGATTAAGTAAACTAAAGAAAATGATTTTGTGGTTTTTTTCACGTGTTACTGATAAAGTATTTTAAGCTTTTTCTCTTAAACTAACAACAGTTTAGTAAATGACAATACCTTTGTAAGAACTTTCAATAATTATTTTTATATTTCATAGCAGTATGTTTGTTCGCATAAGTTCAATAAAAATCTGCTTTCCTTGTAAGAAAACCAATTAAAAACACTAGTTATATTACCGAGGCTTTAACTAAAATACTATCCCTAAAAGACACGTGTGTAAACTCATGTTAACAGACAGCTTTAAAAAACTAAAGTTGACTTCATAAAGCCAACAAGGCCCCTTAGAAAAATCTCTCCTAGTACCTTGCTTACAAAATTCCCAGCAGCCTTACCAAGTGAGTAAAGAAAGTCACTTCCTGGCAAGTGCAAGAACCTCAAAATGTCTTGGTAGTGAACTGCCCTCCTCAGCTGCTATCCCAAAGGAATTTTATAAACTGATTTTAAATTTTAAAAAAATTTCCTTTTTTACTATTCCCTTACATCCTGAAGACGTGTCAAAAATTTGCATTCAGTATGCCTCCTGTTAATTTTAAGAAGCCTATGAAAAAATATCATTAGCAGGTACTTCCGCAGGGAATGGCCAATAGTCCTATGTCAAAAGTTTGTTGCTACACCCTTATCACCTATCAGAAATTCTTGGCCTCAAATGTATATTATACATTACATAAATGACATATTATTGGCTGGTCAAAAAGCCCAAAAGGTGTTACAATGTTTTACTTGTTTAAAAAAACAGCTGCATAAATTTGGGCTGCAACTTGCTCCTGAATAAGTCCAAACCTTAAAACCTTATGATTATTTGGGGTTCAAGTTTTTCCCACAAACTATTGGCCACCAAAAAATTCAAATTCGTGTTGATGGTCTTAAAACACTTAATGATTTTCAGAAATTATTAAGAAATATTAATTGGCTGCATCCATATTTAAAGTTAACTACTAAAGAGTTAAAACCTTTAATATTTTGAGGAAAAATCCTGCTTCCCTTTCTTCTCAGAAATTAACTCCTGAGGCTCAAAAAGCTTTAAAAGTTGTTGAGCATGCCATCCAAAAACAGTTTGTTACTTATTTTGATCCTAACAGCTCATTATATTTACTTATATTTGCCACTAACGCCTACAGAGTTGTTATGGCAGGGAAGTCCAATTATGTGAGTCCATTTATCTTATAACTCTGTGGCTACATTGATTATAATAGGGAAAAAACAAGCAATTATTTATTAGGCAAAAAACCTAACCACATTATTCAGCCTTTTAATAAAAGGCAAAGAAATTAGTTAGACAACAATTCCAATTGGCTTCTTTCACAAGTTAGACTTATCGGAAGTATTAATAATCATTATCCTCCCAGTAAATTAATAGATTTTTTACAAAAGCATGAAGTTATATTTCCTAAAGTCTCCAAATTCCAACCCTTGAAAAATGCTGCAACAATATTCACTGATAGAACTTCCAAAGGTAAGGCAAGATATTATGTTACTGAGCCAATAACTTTTAATGTCCCTTGTTTATCAGCACAATTAACTAAATTAATAGCAGTTCTTGTAGTTTTCAACGTTTTCCTCAGGCTTTTAATCTGTATACAGATAGTGCATATATAGCTAACTCTCTACCATTATTGGATACTGCTAGTCAAATTAGTGCTTGCACCAAAGCAAGACAGTTGTTTCATCAGCTACAACATAATATTCTTATGAAGACACATCCCTTGTATGTTGAACACATACGTGCTCATTCTGGTCTACCAAGACCTTTGTCTCATAGAAATAATTGCATAGACAAAGCACTTATTTTTCCTGCTTTGGCAATTACACCTATTCAGCAGGCTCAACTTGACCATAGTAAATTCCACTTGAATAGCACAACCTTAAAACTGAAACATAAAATAACTAAAAAGCAAGCCCAAATGATTGTAAAGCAATGTACAAAATGTGGTCATTTGTTTCCTGTTCCACATTTGAAAGTAAATCCATGGGGCTTAATACCTGATCATATATAGCAAATAAATGTCACTCATTTTAATAATTTTGAGAAAATAAAGTATATACATGTGAATGTTGATACTTGCTCAAGTTATATTATGGCTTCTTTACAATCTAGAAAAACAAGCAGGCATGCTATTGAGCATTGTCTTCAAGCTTTTGCTCATATGAGAATCCCCAAAATACTTAGAACAGATAATGAGCCAAAATACAAAAGTAAAAACTTTCAAGCCTTTTGTAAACAGCTAAACATCATGTCGCTAATATTCCTTATAATCCATAGAGACAAATAATTATTAAAAGAGATCATTTAACCATTAAAAATACAATAAATAAAATTAAAAAGGGGGAATGGTATCCTGTAAAGGGGTCCCCTAGAAACATCCTTGCTCATGCTCTCTTCATTTTAAATTTTTTAAATCTGGATGATAATGGGCGTTCTGCCGCTGATCGATTTTGGTACTCTAATACTGAACAAAACTTTGCAAGATTAGTCTGGAAAGATCCACTGGACAGTCAAGGGCATGGACCCGACCCAGTGTTGATCTGGGGACGAGATCCTGTCTGTGTCTTCTCGCAAAAACATAATGCCGCTAGATGGCTCCCTGAGAGAATGATTAGGCAAGTTAATAGTAATTCCTCCAGGGAGACACCAATGCCCTGAGAGTCACCTTTCTTTTTGCCCTCTTACAGGACTTCAGAAGAAGCAATGGACCGTATCCTCCTCACCCTCCTCCTGCTGACGAGATTTTGCAGTCCACTTATGATACCAGGAAACTAAACTTGACAACCCAGTCTCGTGGCACACCCATCTGCCTTACTCAGAAGGAGCAGCTAAAGCCTTGTGTCAGCAATTTCACCACCACGGTGTTTTTCGCTGGAGACATGGGCATAATTACCATTCCTTACCCCTCCAATGAAACATGTAACATAACCAACATGATCGCACCAGAAGGATGGCGATTGTGTGATCGAGCGTCACTCCCAATGAATGACTCCATACCTTGGGAACATTGCATTGAAAGGCCACCGTGCGACTGTACTGATTTCTTAGATTTCAGTGGAGGAAAACAGCACGGAAATTCAACTTGGAAAATGGGTCATAAAGTTTCTGCAAGGATGTGGACATCAAAAAAAGGGACACCCACAAACATATCTGTGGAAAGTCAGTGCAGCCAGTGGTGACATTACGTTTCTTCAAGGCAAAGACTATAACCTAGATAACAACACTTCTACAGTAGCAGCATGGTTTTGATTATTTTGGCTTGCCTTTTTGATAATCAACTACCTAGAAAAAGAATAATGTTAAACTTTATTAGACTTGTTACTTATTTGCCTTGCTTTATGTACCCTCTATCAATCAATTCATTGTTTCTCTTTTTAGGATAAGTTGTATTTACTATAATCTTTAGAGATGTATGGTTTTAAGAGTCTTTTTGTTTGGCTAATTGGGCCTTATGCTCATACTCTCCCTTGGACCTTGAGCCTTCTGGATAATCACCATCTTTATAAAAGAACAAATCAGTACTGCCATCTGCAGACAAACACAAGTCCACTATCATCAGCTTGATCTAACGGGCCAAAGGTATGATGTGCCCTATTGTTGTTTTCGTGCCAAATGGCTCCCCTCTTTTAAGAACTGCATAGGATTCAGACCTATGCATATCGGCTCACCTTAAAATGAGTACGATATGGGCACCAATGTGGGTGCGAGGCTGAGCACCGCAAGGGAAGGTCCATGAACTGCCTCTGAATTCCCTGAGAGAAAAACCTGGCTTGCATGGAGGTTAGTATCAAAAATAACAATGCCCTTCCTCCCCTCCGCAAAAGATGCTAAGGGCCAACATTGACCCCCATCGATGGGGAGTCTTGGAGGAGCCAGGTCACTACTCCCCCAATTGGTTAATGCCCATCGCTAATAGCGACTCTCCCTTTCTTTTATATAGAAGAAGGGAGGAGATGTTGGGAGCCATGTGGCACAAGAACAATAAGACTCCATTTTGTTTTAAAGACTCCATCTTGTTGTTTACTTCTTGATCACTTTCGCGCCACATTTTCCTGCCAAGTGTTCCCACTTTGGTCCGCCGCTTACGTCAGAGACAACTGCGCATGGGCACAACTCAGTGCGTGATTGGACTTTGTAGATTGCTTCATTAACATGATGGGCAACCAACCAGAAGAAACCACTCCCTACCACACCCCTTCAAATGCTATATATTCCCTGCCTTTTCTGCCAATAAACGAGACTTGATCAGAAAGCCTGTCTTGTCTCCATTCTCTCTGTCTTCTGTCCCCCATTCGCCCACCCCCTCCTTAGGTCTCAGTTGGCGAACCCCGCGGCTGGGGGTTTTACGCTCGCACACCTGCGGGTCGGGTCAACAGTCTCCTACTACTTGGGAGAACCTATCTTCGGAGAAAAAAAAAAAAACAGAAAAACACCTCCCACAGACATATCCTTGGCAAAAGGAGCAGAAGATCTACTTCACTATAATATGCAAACACTTGCCTATCTACTCCATCCCTTCAGTAAAACATAGGAAAAGGAAAAGTGAAAAGGAGCCAACATTTACTGGGTTCACAAAAATTGTCAAAAATAGGCTAGAAGCCTTTGCATAATCACATTTGATTTTTGTAACAAGCCTACCAATTAAATATGAGCAACTCCAATTTATGGATGAGAAAACTGATGTTCAAAAAGAAGCAATGGCACAGCTAACAAAGAAAAGAACAGAAATTCAAAGAATGTTGCCTGTGACCTATATTCAGGACAACACCCTGGCAGTCACAGCCTCTGAACTACATATACATGCATGCACACATACACAGGTTGCTAAATGACATTTCACTTCATTTTTCCCCCTTAACAGCACATATTATAGTGGAAAGAACACTGAAATGAAAGTACTGAACTCAGGTTTCTGGTTCCAGTTCTTTCCCTGATTGGTTTTTGTGACCTTGGTGAACATTCTTATATTTTCTGGGCCTCTTAATTCTCATCTATAAAATAAGGATGGGGTATGGTGTGATTTCTAAGTCTCTTGTCACCCTAAAATATCTTCACTTCCTGTATTCCTCTTAATCATTGCAAGCCCAGTATGGAGCATATTGTATGCACTAGCTGGCATTTTTAGAACATATCCTTCCTAAACACAGATTAACTCCTAGATAAAGAGCATTAACTCCCCTTATATATTTGAAACATGTTCTCTTACATCCTGTTGTACCTCATACATGATTTAGTACTAGTCAGTAATTGTCAAACTCACCACCTCTAAAATATCTCAGTCCACTTATCTGTTTCAGTATGAATCCAATTCTGATGTCAATTTCTTACTTCATGTTTATAATATATTCAAGGGGCAAGTTATTGTAGACTTTCTAGTTACAGAACCATTACTTGGAGAATTTTTTTTTTTTTGCAAGAATGCTTATGTTTTAGAGTAGTGTACTGGGAGAAAGCATCCTCCACATTCAAAGGTGTATTCTAAGCAGGAATTTGAGCATCTGGAAAGGCAATACCATTATGAGCACACAAATGAAATACACAGAAATGTTTGGTTGAAACGAGCACTGGAATAAGATTCAGGGGATCTGAACTTGAGTTCAAATCCAGATGCTACTTAGATGTTTAATCTTGTATAAGTCATTTGACATTCCAGGCTTCACTTTTATCTCTGAAATGATTCTCCAAAGACAATGAAATATTTGAAAATAAAATAGGTGCACTTGAATGGCTCTGCAATCTTCCAACTTTCCCTAGATTCTTCATTACCATTGTCTCCTCTCTATTCAAATCTTTAATGCCTCTTCTTTACTTCCTACTTCACTAAGAAAATAACAATCAGAAGAAAACACCCATAAGCTTCCAACAAATCTCATGTGCCTGCATCTGTGCTCATATACTGTCTTCTTTCCTGTTACAAGGATGTAAGATGAAAATAAGACAAACTACTCCATTTGTGACTGGACCCTGAGCTCCTGGTACCTACTCAAGGGCTCTGATCCTGCCATCAGCTTTTTCTCTCCTGTATCATGATTTTTTCCCTTCTACTGGATCATTCCCATAAGCAAACTTGTTCTCATATTATAGGATCTCTATTCTTAAATTTAAAAATAAAAACATTTCAAATAAAAACATTTTTGGCCTCACATTCCTCTGAAGATACTTCCTAATTATGTTTATAGCAAAGCTTCTATGAAGAATGATCTATATTTTTCCTCCAATCTTTTCTCCACTGATTCAACCATCATTTCTATCCCACCTTAGCAGCACTTGACAGGGTGGGCCATTCCATCCTTCTCTTGGCATTCCAATAACACACTGTCTTGATTTCTCTCCTATTTCAGTGGTTGTTCCATCTCCAAATTCAATACTCAATCTACATATCTAACTCTACTCCCAAGATGCTAAACATAATCAGTGTGCTAACTCCCAAATTTATATCTCCAAACTTCTGTGAATACCAGACTTATATATCCACTGCTCTCTATCTGGACAGACATCATAGCATGCTGCAAGGATATGGGCTTCCTAGGCAGTTCTCAGCCAATGAGTGTACATGACAGTGGTACAAGAATTCACCATTTCTGACTAGCTGACCAGTGCAGGACTGCTCTATGAGCCTTCTTTGTACTAGATCTCCCTGTGGGGCTGGCTGGGACTTTCTCAGGGCTGTGCTCCAGGCTAAGGAAATTTTCTACAGAAGGCAACTCAAGCTTGAGCATGTCAGCCAAATTCCCATAACAAGTTCTTTCTCAAAGGAAGATTTGATTGGCCCATTTCCATGGCTCCCACAAAGGCTACAATCTTGAGCTGAGAGATACGAATACCAGAGAAATGGCTCTTTTTCAAATGTCTGAGTTTCAGTTGTAGTGGGATCTGCCTCTAAGTTTGAGGTTTTAATCATTCATCCTCTTTCCTCTTGTCCTATCATCCCTAGGGGTGATATTGCTTCCTTTATTTGCTACTTCCATGATACATTAGAATTCTCTTTCAACCTATAACTTTGGGTGGAAAATATATTTCCACCTGGGTCAAATAACTTTGAAGCTGAAATCAGTCAAAGGGTAAAATAAAGTGAGATAAAACCATTTATGGCTTGCAAGCACTTGTCCACTTCTGCTCACCCATATCTATTGCAACCTGTCTGCAAAAGGACCCCCCCACCTCTCCAGTCCAGATATGCCATCCCTACCCATGTAATCACCTATTGATATGGAGATGGACTACTTCTCTCCACCTCTTGAAAGTAACTATTGATATGGAGATTCACTAAGGCCAGGGGAGAGATTCTGGAAAAATTGCAATTTTACACATAGCCCTCCCCTCCAGAAATCTCGCCTCACAGTCTACTTACTCTCCAGCTTCTGCAATGGACCCTGTGCGAGAAAACTATAGTACTGTAACCAGAGTAATAGCATACAATAACAACAACAATAAAATCATGATAATCTTAAAGCTGGAGGAATCAGCTAGGTTCAAATTCCTATGCAGATTAAGACAATAGCTCACCTATTCCACAGGAGAACAGTAGCTGAGTTCAGTGCACTCTTAATGCCAGCTACAGCCAGGGGGCAGGTCCAGGCAACAGGGACTGCAGAAGTAAATAACCTTAAGGGCAATAAGATACGTGTTTTAAAAACACCACCATAGGCAAGTCTTGCCCATCAGGTAGGATGCATGTAAGAGTGTGGTCCTGTGGTAGGACAGTGGCAGGAAAGGGATTTCATCCTGATCTACTATGCCAGACCTTCATCCCACTCTTGTGGGAGTTTCAGATGGGTCAATATATAGGGTTAGGGGAGGTACATGCACTGGCCATAGAGATAAAACAAAACTTCCCCATAAAATGCTCGGACCTCCTAGATATTTTGGGTACACTATACACTACAGAGATCTTTGGAGGCCACTCTGCTGTTACTCCAGGAACACAGAGAAGGCCAGCTTCCAGGCCTTTTCCCCAAGATGCCAGAAGGGCCAGCCATCACTGGTCCATGTATTGCAATGTCCAGGGCCATGTCCAGTCAACAGTGTCTCCGGGGTTTAATAGTTGGGGCTGGCAGCAGGATGTTGCTCTGCTGGCCATATCCTGACTTCAATAACTCCCTTTGGTTTGCACAGACAGTTCTATAGGAGAGACAGCAATGTGTGTTAGCATGTCCACAGGGTTTAAGCCTCCTTTTTGAGACTGTTCATTCAAACACTTTAATACTGTCCATAAATGAACTGACAAGCCCTGAAGACAGTTGGTGTCTGATTTAAGGAAGGCCAGATTTCAACAAAACATTGTACCTCTCTATCATGCCTGCCCTAGTAGGGTTGTATGGTACATAAAACTTCCACTTTATTCATAATTTTTGCACCCATTCTTGTAATGCATGCCCAGTAAAGTGGGTGCCTTGATTGCTCTCAATCACCTGGGGCTGGGCACAGACAGCAAAGAGATGCTCTAGGCTCCTTTTGGTCATTTGCTAATCTGCATGATGTGCAGGAAAAGCAACCAACAGTCCAGTAGCTGTGTCCACACAAGTCTTGGCATACTGATACCCTTCTGATATGGGCAGAGGTCCAATATAGTCTATCTGCCACCTGATGAGGGGTATTGGCCCCTTTATTATTGTCCATGTTGTTGCAGAACTCAGTGTAAGTCCCTCTTAGAGCACACAGGCACTCCTTCTGGGCTCTGCTGACTTCTTCAAACGTCAGTGTAAAGCCCACTGATGGGCTACAGCCCACATTGTCTTTTGCCCTGCATGTAAAAAATGCTGATGTAACCATTGGGCTACATCAGAGGCAGGCTTTTCTTCTAGCCAATGCACCTTGGCCAGTGTGTCTGCTTCATCATTCCCTGGGGATGCCAAAGGCAAATGGCCAGTCACATGATTTACAGTAACAGTCAGTCTAATCAGAGGCCCGTAGGTCTTTCCACAACTCTTGCCACAAAGGGGCCAGTGACCAACCATCCAGTTGGCATGGTACCATGTCAGTAGACACAGGGTCAAGCCTGAATAGATGGCCCAGCTGTTAGTGCAGACAACTATATGAAAGGCTCCTGGGTGATCATGAGCCATGCTACCCACAACTCAGCACGTTGACTGCTATTCCCCTCTCTACCCTCCAACAATATTGTCTCAGTCTTAGAATGGAAAGCCACAGCCCACCACTTCAGGGACTGCCTGTAACTGAAGCCATCTGTATACCAAGCATTTTCAGTTATAGGGACTTTTCCCTCCTGATAAGGCCTCTCAGCTGCTGATGGCTCAGAAGCAAGTTCTTCCTGTTTTCACTGGTATACATCACTCTGGCCCTAATAAGCACTGGAGTTCTCCACTGAAGGGGCTACTGGATAGGGTTCTATGATGCTGTAAATATGTGCCCCATTTGGCTAGTGTAAGCGTCTGTGTCATGCCATTCCATAGCCTTTGCTTCCAGTCTGGCATCCAGCCCACAATGTAATAGGTTGTTATTACCTTGGTTGGATCTGTTCTGGTGATAGACTCCATAGCCAGCAAGACATAGTACCCAGAAGCCAGTTACTTCTCTGTCAAGGTGTACTGGACCCCTGCTCCTTTCCATAGTTGTGACCAGAATCCAGTAGGTTATCAGGTCCCTTCAAGCCACTGCCAAAGGCCCCATCCATAACCATCTTCATTTATGTGAACATCTATCTCAGAGGGCCTTGATGAGTTCATTACATTCAAGGATGGTATGGCCTTGAACATTCACTTAACAGCAGTAAACGTAGCTGCATATGTTTCATCCCAGTCCCACCTGATGCCCTTTTGTACCAACCGGTATAAGGGCTTCTGAATTTGTGCCAAGTGGAGGATAAACACTCTCTAGTGGCCCAAAAGACCTAAAAACTCTTATAATACTACCACAGTGGTAGGGGTAGGGAAAGCCTGGACCTTGTCTATGACCACTTCTGAGATAACTTTACTTCTACCTGACCAGACAACTACCATGAATGTTACTGATAAACCAGGTCCCTGAACTTTGGTGCTGTTCACAGCCCATCCTTTCTCCTGCAGATGTTGCAGCAGTCTAGGAACTGCCCCTTCTAAATCTGCAAGAGAATCAGAAGTGAGTATAATATCATCAATGTAGTGATACAACCACACTGCTTGCGGTTTCTTCCATGTGGCCAAGTCCTGGGCTACAAGTCCATGACAGATGGTGGGACTGTGGAGATATCACTGTGGAAGGACAGTGAATGTCCACTGCCAGCCTTCCCATGTGAAGGCAAACTGTTCCTGAATTTCCTTTGCTGTTTAAATAGAGAAGAAATCATTAGCAAGGTCCACACCATAATGATACATCCCTAGCTCATGACTGAGGGTGTCCATAAGGGCTGCTATAGAGGGAAGAGCAGCATGCAAATGGGGTGTGACTTTATTCAATTCCCTGTAATCCACAGTCATAACCAGGAGCCATCTGGCTTTTTCACAGGCCCCACCGGGTTATTAAAAGGACTATGTTTGGGATTTATGATGCCCACCTTTTCCAACTCCTAGTTTCCTTGTGCTCCCAGGGAATTTATACTGCTTAGTATTTGTCACCTGTCAAGGTACATTCAGAGGTACAGGTGAGTGTTTAGCATGTCCCATCAGAATTGCCTTTACCATACATACCCTCAGTCTGAACTCACCTGCAGTAGTCTGTAACGACAGGCTTTGTAGGATATCCACCCCTGAAATATATTCAGGGATGGGAGAATAGTACACAGTATACTCCTTTGGGGACAAATGCCCTATCCCCAGTGGGATTTGGGCTTTCTTCACTCTAATTGCCTTATCCCCATAGCCATCTATCATAGTAGGGGTCCCAGGAAAATGCTCAGGGTTGCCATAAATCAGAAAATATTCAGCTCCTGTGCCCAGCAGTGCCCAGTGCCAGGACACACGGTAGATTCTTGGGGAACCAATGAATTGCTTATTCTACATGTGGCCTCCAGTCCCCACCAAGTGGGGTGCTTGGCCACCCCCTCAGTCAAACCACAACACCCAATAGTCCTCCTGTGGGAGTGAGGGCCCAGGCGGAGCCTGAGTACTGTCCCCCAGGAAGTCTTTCAGGGACACAGGCCAAACATGGGGCTTTGCCTCCAGCTTCCATGTCCTGCTGCTGTGGCTTTAACTGATGCCACAGTTCTAACAAGATCCTATTGCGCTGCCCATCAAGTTTCTCTTTCACTACCTCTGCCTTTATCAAATCAACTCACATCTGCCTCCTCGATACCTTCTCAGGGCCCTTTGCACCTCTCCTTTCAGCCGTAGCCTGTACTTCTTTCCATGCTCTTATTGTTTCAACCTCCTGCAGATCTGCTAGAGTACAAGTAGCCTCACTTATGAGTTACCCTATGTTGGGGGCAAGAATAGTCACTAGGTACCCAAAGAGAGATGGGGGAGCTGTATGGAGCACCAGATTTCTCGTTCCCATTGTGAACAACTCATCAGAGCTCTGGAGGTCCACATTATACATGATATTTTTATTCGCTGCTCTGGTAACACCTGCTGGAGCTCTTCATACGTTTTCCAGCTAGTGAGTAAGTATGGTAAATCACCCTGATTAGGCAAACTGCCCTGTTAGAAGCTGTGAGCCAATCTATAAGCACCTAATTCCCTGAGGTAAGACCGACACTTTGCAACCCCTGCAGGAGGGAAGGGTGAGTCATCAGGGAAGCCAGTTTACCCATTTCAGAACCCAACATATCAGTGTTTTCCACCCCCATATCCCATAGATGCAAAAGCCATTTAGGCAGAGGTTCCAACAGTTTCTGCCGATACTGGGTGCTCATGTCCACCAGCTCATCCTGGGTATAGAGGAAGAGCAGGAAGTGCTCCACAACCTGGGGAAAGGGGCAACTCCTCCCCCTGAGGAGCCTTTGGTTGTTCTGTTTTTATTTTCTTACTTTCAACTGGGCAGACCTTTAATACAAGAGACGCTGCTGCTTCCCATGGTGGCCTTGGCAACAGATCAGCCCTCGCCCCACCCCATTATCCTTCCCAACATCTCGACTATCTCTGGGTCTGAGGCACTGCTCCTTCCTCCTACTCTCCCATGGCCTCCTACCACATAGTTTCTCTTGCTGCCTCCTCCTCTTGCTGCTAACATATCTTCCAAGGGCATGACCTGTCTTCTCATGAACTGTCTTTCTTAAGGGCATCCCTTGGTCATCACTCAGCTCCTCCAAGCAATGCAGAAGTTTGTCTCTCTCCTCAATAACCCTTTCCACTGTCCCAAGAGACAAATATCCCACAATCCTAGCTGTCACATAGCCACTCAGCACCGCCAAGTTGTCTTCTATCTCACAGAGAGCTAATTCCACAGCTTCTGGTGTCTCCACCCTTTCCAAATTCTGGGGAATGGCTCACCTGTCTAGGATATGCTTTACCTAGACCAGTTTCCTACTAGGGGCTCCCCAAGTGGAAGCCCCTTGGATGGGGGTCTCCTGAGTGAAGCCACAGCATCCACCACTTTCAAAGGGAAGGGTGAGTTGTCATCCCCCATTGCAGCAGCCACCATGGCCTCCCCAACATCACAGGGGTGTTTCCAGGTATCTCCCCACCATCTTTAGGGGCAACCTGCACAAGCATTGCACACATGAAGACAGATTTTGTGTTCAGAGATCTTGCTGACTACCGCCAGGTGTAACTCTGTATGGAAAATATGTTCCCACCCTGGGGCAAATGACCTTTGAAGCCAAAATCAGTCAAAGGGAGAAATAAAGTGGGAGAAACCTGTTTATTGACTACAAGCAATCATCTACTTCTGCTCGCCTGTGTCTATTGTGATCTGGCTGCAGAAGAACCCAACCACACCTCTCCTGCCTAGATATGCCCTTGCTTCTCACATCCCTTGTAATTGCCTATTGTTATGGAGATAGACTACTTCTCTCCACCCCTTGCAAACACTTATTGATATGGAGATGCTCTAAGGCCAGGCAAGAGATTCTGGAAATATTGCAATTTTACCCACATAACACTTTCAGTTAACAACTTTATACCTACCATAAAAAATAATTTTACATTCTGTCTGTTCAAATAAATGACCTCTTACTCCCCTCACTGGATCCTGCCTGATGGCAGCTATATTTAATATCTTTCTCTTTTGGATGATTATGTTTGAATTTTCTGTTACCAATCCCACACTTTATCCCATACACATAAGCATATTTCTACTTTTTCCCTCAACATCAGTCACATTCAATCTCTATTATATCATTAATCAGTTCAATATTTAAGCTTTTTATGACTATGCTAAAAGTTAGCCTCAACCCAACATAATAGTCTATTTTTTGGTTATGTTTCCTTTACCAGCCAGAGGATTTTTTTTGTTTGCATTAATGATTGTCTTGATTTCTATAGATTGTAGTTTTCTCCTCGGCCAGAACTGTTCCTTGACTAAATAAATATTCTCTCAATATATTCAAACACATCTTCTATTGTATTATCACTATCCCCAAGACTTCCCTTCCAGAGCCTTTCAATCTCCTCCAGGAATTCTGGTTGTTTCCTAGGCCTCCTGTATAACAGTGATGCCGGGATTCTTGTTCACGAAGCCAAAGAATGAGCTTAGCAAACAGGCACGGTAGGAGAGCAAGGTATAGGCTTTTATTTAGAAATAAAGTGGAAGGACAGAGCTCCCAGCTCATGCCAGGAGGGGACAGGGAATCTTGGGGTGGTGTGTTGTCTAGGGGTTTTTATAGGCAAATGAGGATTTTTCCATAACAGGAAGAAAAAGGCTTAGGGGTGTGGACTTGTACCACCTGCCCTGCCCTCAAGGTGGGCTGGGTTGTTCTCTGCTTGCTAGGGTTGTTTACAGTAAAGTCACGTGTTATGCTGTGATACCCTTCCCTATTTGTAAAACCACTCAATCATTCTAGGCCAAGTTGCTCCTGGTCTTTTGACTTTTAACTGACCTTACTGAAGATTTCTATATTCTTAGTCTGGTATCTTGATCCTAGAGGATTAGTGTGACCTTGACTTTGCATAATGCTTAACACAGTTTCAAAAGGGACTTCTTTGCACATTGTTATATTGCTGACTGTAAATATCTCACCCTGCTTTTTCTGGAGGCCCTCACCCTACTCTGACTATACTCATGGTCCCTGTCTCATTCCCCCCTCTACAGATAGAGACCCTAGCTGCTGCTAGGGAAACGGGACGATGACTGCTCTGACTGCTTCATGCTCAGAGGGGGCACAGTAAGGGGTGCAGCTAGGTCTCCAACAGTGGTCAGTCAAGAGGGCCTTGGAAGATGGGCACTTCCATCCTGGTTTCTGTTGCTATCACCATTTGCAGTCTTATGGCTTCTAGGCAAGACAGAATAAATCATATTATTAGGTTAAGTAGCAATATCTGGAGTTGGATTTTCCATTCTGGAAGAACAGACTTGACAAGGAGATTAAAGAATGCTTGGCTGACTATGAGGATTAGAAATAGTAAAACTCTAGAAAATCATAGCCAGATATTTTGAAGAAACTAGAATTCTGTATCTAGTTTATGTCCCAATGACTAGTATTAGGACTCAGTATAGATAAGGCTGCATTATTGAAACAATACTTTTCTCTAAAATCACCCTCATTTTTATTAGAAGTAACCAGATTAAGAAAATAATTAACACTTGGCTGGATTATTTGCATAAGTGCAACAAGAAGAGCAAGTGATTACATAGGCTCTTTTAAATGTGCTTTGCTGGAACTTTTATAAGGAACTTCAGATTGGACTTTTAAAGGCCTCTCAAGGCCAGAAAGCCAAGCCAGACTTGCCATCAGGTTTTGCCTGCAGTACCTGTAGATTTGAGTGAATTTCCTCTCTCCTTGAGGTCCCCAAGACATTCTGAGGTTTCTGCACCTTCCAGGAAGTGACCTTCCTTACTCACCTGGCAAGGCTGCTGGGAACCCTGTAAGCAAGGTACCAGGCCAGTTCTTCCAAGGGGCTTTGTTGGCTCTATAACATCAACCTTAGTTCCTTAGAGCTGTTCATATCTGCGTTTATGCACATGTCTCTCAGGTATGACATTCCAGTCAAAGCCTTGGTAATATAGGCAGTGTTTTTAATCGGTCCTTTTACAAGGAAAGCAGATTCTTATTGAACTTATGCAAATAAACATACTGCCATGAAATATAAAAATAGTCACTGAGAGTTTTTTAATTCTGGAGGGATCAGGAAGAGAGAAAGATAAATGTTTCAATTCTGCTTACAGAGGTATTATAATTTACTAAACTGTTGTCAGCTTAAGAGAAAAAGCTTAAAACACTTTATCAGCAACATTTGAACTTCCTTAGTTTACTTAATCCTATGTAATACCTGTTCTGCTGAAATCTAGTTCTTTACTAGTTTAGGAGTAATAAAACAGTGACTATAAATGACAAAAGACTTACAAATGACAATGGCTAAAGATCTGATGAGAGCCTATTATAAGACAGTTGATATAAGGAAATTTGGATATTTCTGCAACACAAAACATTTAGTAACAAAGTTTAGCATCATTCCCTTTGACAGTGCTTTCTAGGAAATTAAGATGAAGGCTCTGAACTGATAGGGACTGTGTGTGTCTAGGAGGCTGGAATTGAAATGCAAGTACAATTCTAGCACCAGTCATTTAAAGCCATGTTATATTTCAGAAGATACATTTCATACATTTCAGGGAGTCTAGTTTAAAAACCTCTCAATTTTTGAAGATAATGAATCCAATAAGTAGAGTAGATTTTCACCAAAAAAAAATTAGAAAACTAGTCTTATATTGTAGTAGTCCATGGGACTTTTGTATATTTCCCTTCCTTGCGTTAAAATAAATTTAGCTGCATAACCTTATCATATTGTATACTTCTCTCAGGGACCAAGCCTCTCCATTAGAGTTTGTGTTGAGGCCAGGCTTGTGTGCAGAAGAAGGTAAGGCACTTCTTCAGGGTTTGGGGATAAAATTGCTCCCAGTTCTTTAGAATTCAAGCCAGAGGCATGTCTGGCTTTAAACTTGAAGAGGAAGCTCCCACCTGGAAGAGAGAGCAAGAGATGGGTGTCTAGCACCTAATTGGCATCTCTCTGTGAGGGCATCCCCTCACCTTGGAGCCTAGGTGACAGTGGTTAGTCACCCCCTCTGCCAGGCCTACTGGACTTAACCACTCCTTACCAGCGTGGCCTGCACCTTGCCTTGATTTCCCTCTTGCCTTCCCACTCAGCAAGAGTTGCTTCAGAGCCTTGGATCTAGTGGGACCTTACCAGTGTGCTCCTACTTTACGCCTTTTGGGAGTTTTAATCTGGATCCTAGTTTTCTCTGCACAAGCTTTAGTAATTCCTTGAGTGCCTCCTGCCTGTCCGATAAGGGCAGGGACTGTGTGACCTCTTGCTGCCTGAGCCTTGGTTAGAGTCACAAGCCTGTTTTGCTTCTCTAGGGCCACAGAAAAGGAAATGCCTAGCCCCAGGATGACTGCCTCCAGGGAAGGGAAATCAATAGAATAGAGCCATGGCTATAATTTAAATGGGTCCATTTACATGCACAGTTATGAAGGGGGCGGTCTCTACTCAAACACCAGTTTCTGCCACTGCCTAGAAATCATTTAGCCAATCACCCACTATAACAAATCTGATCTGTGAGACAAGAGGTCAGGGGTCATCTGCGACTCTCGCATAGGCAGCAGCTAGCCGGAAGTTCACTCAGCGCCATCGGATCAATCGGCCCAAGCCGAGATCCAAGGACCACTGTCTACTAGTCCAGTCTGCCCTCGGAGTCTGCAGATTAGGACAGGAAAGTAGGAAATCGGCTCGGCCACTCCCCGACATTCCCGTCCATCTGGAGGCGGGGGATCAAGGAGCGGCACACACCTGGAAACCTTCCACCCGAGACTTGAAGGCTGGTAGCCGATGCTAATCATCTTTTAAATGGCTAACGGGTGCCCAGATACATTTTCATAAGATAAAAAGTACAGTATTAAGTTAGAAATAAGAGCGAAGCATAGATCTCCTACCTTGCGGTGGTGAGTATCAGGTTCCGTGAAACTGATGAAGTTAGAAGAGAGTTAAGGAAACCCCCTGCCTCACTCAGAGGACAGGATGGCCTGGAGAAGCAGGCTGGAAGTCAGAGAGAGACAGAAAGAGAGACACTCCTCACGGATACCCAGTTGGGCTGTTGGGGTCTGATTCTAGAAACGCAGGCCTTTGAGAAGCTGCTGAAGTGTAGCCTCAGGCTAGACTCTCGCAGTTGCCCACAGCTTTCCTCAGTACCTCGCAACCAAGGAGATGCCTCTGAAAGGGAATCCTGGCCTCCACTCAGGTGACATTCCCAGCTCCCAAGGGAGACGGGGGATCCACTGAGGGAGATGCAGGGGAACCTGTTGCTTGAGACTTTGAGATCTGCAGCCAGGCTAGTCCCATTTAAGTGGCTGACAAGCGCCCAATTTTGTGTGCCACAGACGGCTTCCTTCTATAAGGACAGTGAAAGAAAAGGCAGGCTTGGATGCCATACTCACCTCCAAAGCTATCCCAGACAAGCCCCCAAAGATGACGCTGGGGTTCTTGTTCACAAAGCTGAAGAAGGAGCTTAGCAAACAGGCAAGGTAGGAGAGCAAGGTATAGGCTTTTATTTAGAAATAAAGTGGAAGGACAGAGCTCCCGGCTCACGCCAGGAGGGGACAAGAGAGCCCCGGGGTGGTGTGTTGTCTAGGTGTTTTTATAGGCAAATGAGTATTTTTCCATAACAGGAAGAAAAAGGCTTAGGGGTGTGGACTTGTACCACCTGCCCTGCCCTCAAGGTGGGCTGGGTTGTTCCCTGCTTGCTAGGGTTGTTTACAGTAAAGTCATGGGTTATGCTGTGATACCCTTCCTTATTTGTAAAATCAGTCATTCTAGGCCAAGTTGCTCCTGGCCTTTTGACTTTTAACTGACCTTACTGAAGATGTCTAAATTCTTAGTCTGGTATCTTGATCCTAGAGGATTAGTGTGACCTTGACTTTGCATAATGCTTAACACAATTTCAAAAGGGACTTCTTTGCACATTGTTATATTGCTGACTGTAAATATCTCACCCTGCTTTTTCTGGAGGCCCTCACCCTACTCTGACTATACTCATGGTCCCTGTCTCAACAGAGTATTAGGGGAATTCCTGTCACCAGTTCTCATCACCCTGGAGAGTCTCATACCACATTTTTTGTGTGCTGGATCTCCTGTTTATACCTATTTTTAAACAGATGTATCTTTAATGGAGAATACAGCAGTTGATTAAAAATGCAAATCAATATCACAAATTTTTAGGCTAAAAGAAATGAAGATGAAGTGTTTAAAGATTTAAGTGGAAGTAATGAGAAGTCACACCAGGAAAAGTATATTAACAAAATGAGAAATTATGATATGCGTTTTGAACACCTATGCATATCCCATCTTCTCTCATTGTCTTGTCCACAGGAGCCTGAATAACAGGAGGAATTGGCTAGAGTTTCACCCACTGAAAAAAGTCATTTCAAAGGAACTGAAAAAAATGCCTTGTTGGATCATGTCCTCAGATTATGTTCAGAGCAGCAATACCAACATTAAATAAGAATGCTTCTAATTGTGCCTCATTTTCTTGAATCTGCAGAAAAATGTAATAGACCAGAAACCTGCACTCCTACATATCTGTTTCTGTTTGGAAATTGAGATATTGGCTATGGCAATGTGACAAAAGTAAATGAAACAGGAAGTGTGTGCTACTTTAATAATTTAACTAATTTGGCTCAGTTGATTTTGAAACTCATTTTAAAGCCCACATAGAAGTACATTTCAGAGCCAAAGTAATAAGAAAAACAAAACAAATAGAAAAGGGGAAAGGGAAGAACAAGCAGAAATGCCAAAGAAAAGTACAGTAGCAAGTTCAGTTTACCAAAATATGACGTCAGCTCATGCAAGACAAAGACAAAGGTAAACTAATTGTTTCCAATTGATTATAACAGAAGTTTGAATAGTTTGGCCCTTGAGGAAAGAGGAGAGAATTAACAGCTCTTTTGACCAGGAGAGAGGAATTACATACTTTAAACCATTGACCTGAGTTTATGATACAGTCATGCTGAAATGAAAATGGAGCTTAATAATAATACCAACTAGAAAATCCTATTAGTACTTAAAGCCTTTTAAAACCAAACTTTCTGGTTTAGGCGGGCTGCACCACTTTCTGTTATTTTAAAAGTTACCAGGAGGGGGCGGTATCCCCAGGCCACACTGTCGTTTCCCTATTCAAAGGCTCAGATGCTGGATATTTTTTCAGGTTAACAGCCCAGAGGTCGCTTAGATTTTTCCACAGTGCAGGTGAGTCTGTGCGGCCTTAGAGCCCACAATTAGGCAACTTCCACTGACGTTCAGAACTTACATAACTGTATGTGCGTTACTGCAGTGTTTCTCAACCCTGACTGCATTAGCGTAATTTGGATGTTTTAAAAAACAGTGCCCACAGACTGTCTCAGGTTGTGGTCAGTATATCAGCATACGTTAAAACCTTCCTCAGTACGGTCATCAAGGATGAGAACACCATGCATCCCAGTCTCAGGGTATTAGAAAACAGTATTGAGGCGTTTCAGGATTTCACATTTGTGTGAGTGAGTGCCTTTTCCGTATTTTACCGTCTATGATGCAGCTGTTGCAGGGGATCTTATAATGAAGGAGATGCTTGAATCATCTTTCTGTGACTGACTATTCTTTTTATTATTTAAGATTACGCTGCCTGTACCAGTCTACCTTTTATTACGTTTATTCCCATCTGGAAATTTGAATACTTTTTAGAGCAGGCAATGCTGTTTTATTATTCTCTCTAAGGAATTATTGCCCGGAAACCTTTAGCAGAGTCCATGTTGCAAACTATCATTTCAGCTCAATGCTGTGGACATGGCTTTAATAAAAGAAGCAGAGATGCAGATCCTTTTATGAACAATGATCAAGTTAATTAGGGGGCACCTGCTCTGATTACCTCAGATCTTATCACTTCAATTTTGACTTCATGGATACCACAAAAGTAAAATGCTTCAGAACTAAGAGTGAGTCAAAAGTCTTTGTGAAAAATTAAAGGTTTGACTTTAAAGCCGTTGAAAACAAAATCTGCAAACCAGATTTAGAGAGCTAGGAAATGGAAAGGCATATGAAGGTTCTATTACTATAGTTTGGGCAAAAGTGACAGTCTGGTTTACCAAGGTTATCTATTGTACTACTAGTACATACTATATGGTAGAAAGAGGCTTTGTAGTCAGACAGATGTTGTTTTTAAAATCCTGATTTTATAAATTGCTTACTTTACAGTATAGTCTTAATAGCCTCTCTGAATCTCTGGTTGTCTCATGTCTAATAATGAGGATAATCACTACACCAGAGTTGTGTCAATGAAATGGGTCAACAAATGTAGAGAAAATGCCATGTTGACAGGTTGTGCAATGCAAGACAACGGTATTAGAGACCGTTCTAGTAACTGACATTTCAAAGTCTGGGATGTACTATAACTGCAACTGCCATAGGCGCTGTCCATTGCTAGCTCTCTAGGCAAGTCCAGGGCAATTCGTGCCTCATCACAAGCCTTACCTTTGCTAGCTGGTGTTTCCCATTTGGCTGCTATTCACAGTCCCCCCACAAACCACCCTTCACCAGAGCTTAATCTTGGTGTATCAGGGAAACTACAATCAAAGGACTGAAAAAAAAAAACAGTGAAATGAAGTCATGTTGAAATGTTAATGGGGTCAAGTTCAGCATTTGCACATCTTTGGAATTCTTTAGCAAATGGATTTTCTATTAACATTTCACTGAAAGAATGGATGGGTCTGTCTTACAGTATCCTTCTAACCCTTTCTCATCCAGAAGTGAAGAGATCACCAGTATAAAATAGGAAGTATAAATTATGTTGAAATTATATGTTTTTCTTAACATATATTAACTTGCATCCACATTATCCGGGTAAGCTCCTC
>JAVSCE010019012.1:0-42515 GCA_032199065.1 Smutsia gigantea
AAAAAGAATAAAATACCTGGGAATAAACCTAACGAAGGAAGTGAAAGACCTGTACTCTGAAAACTACAAGACACTCCTAAGAGAAATTAAAGAGGACACTAACAAATGGAAATGCATCCCATGCTCTTGGCTGGGAAGAATCAATATTGTTAAAATGGCTATACTACCTAAAGCAATCTACAGATTCAATGCAATCCCTATCAAACTACCAACAGCTTTCTTTAATGAACTGGAACAAATAATTCTCAAATTCATATGGAACCATAAAAGACCCCAAATAGCCAAAGCAATCCTGAGAAGGAGGAATAAAACAGGGGGAATTACGCTCCCTGACTTCAAGCTCTACTACAAAGCCACAGTAATCAAGACAATTTGGTATTGGCACAAAAACAGACCCACAGACCAGTGGAACAGAATAGAAAATCCAAACATTAACCCAAACATATACAGTCAATTAATATTTGATAAAGGAGCCTTGGATATACAATGGGGAGATGACAGCCTCTTCAGCAGCTGGTGTTGGAAAAACTGGACAGCTACATGTAAGAGAATGAAACTGGACTACTGTCTAGCCCCATACACAAAGGTAAACTCAAGGTGGATCAAAGATTTGAATGTAAGTCATGAAACCATAAAACTCTTAGAAAAAAACATAGGCAAAAATCTCTGGACATAAACATGAGCAACTTCTTCATGAACATATCTCCCCGGGCAAGGGAAACAAAAGCAAAAATGAACAAGTGGGACTATATCAAGCTGAAAAGCTTCTGTACAGCAAAGGACACCATCAGTAGAACAAAAAGACATCCTACAGTATGGGAGAATATATTCATAAAAAACGTATCTGATAAAGGGTTGACATCCAAAATATATAAAGAACTCATGCACCTTAACAAACAGAAAGCAAATAATCCAATTAAGAAATGGGCAGAGGACATGAATAGACACTTCTCCAAAGAAGAAATTCAGATGGCCAACAGGCACATGAAAAGATGCTCCACATCGCTAATCATCAGAGAAATGCAGATTAAAACCACAATGAGATATCACCTCACACCAGTGAGGATGGCCAACATCCAAAACACAAACAACAACAAATGTTGGCGAGGATGTGGAGAAAAGGGAACCCTCCTACACTGCTGGTGGGAATGCAAATAGTTCAACCATTGTGGAAAGCAGTATGGAGGTTCCTCAAAAAACTCAAAATAGAAATACCATTTGACCCAGGAATTCCACTCCTAGGAATTTACCCTAAGAATGCAGCAGCCCAATTTGAAAAGGACAGATGCACCCCTATGTTTATTGCAGCACTATTTACAATAGCCAAGAAATGGAAGCAACCTAAGTGTCCATCAGTAGATGAATGGATAAAGAAGATGTGGTACATATACACAATGGAATATTATTCAGCCATAAGAAGAAAACAAATCCTACCATTTGCAACAACATGGATGGAGCTAGAGGGTATTATGCTCAGTGAAATAAGCCAAGCCGAAAAAGACAAGTATCAAATGATTTCACTCATATGTGGAGTATAAGAACAAAGAAAAAAACTGAAGGAACAAAACAGCAGCAGACTCACAGAACCCAAGAACGGACTAATAGTTACCAAAGGGAAAGGGACTGGGGAAAATGGGCGGAAAGGGAGGGATAAGAGGGAAAAAGGGGCATTACGATTAGCAAATGTAATGTTGGGGGGGCACGGGGAGGGCAGTACAGCTCAGAGAAGACAAGTAGTGATTCTATAGCATCTCACTACGCTGATGGACAGTGACTGTAATGGGGTTTGTGGGGGGGACCTGATGAAGGGGTAGTTTAATAATCATAATATTGCACATGTAATTGTAAATTAATGATAATAAAATAAATTATATTAAAAAAAAAAAAGATGCAATGGATTTTTTGATCTTCAACAATGATTAAAACTAACTTTTTAGAACCCAATCATTTCATCATTGGAGATTTTCCCTTGCTTTTTATGGTGTTTTTAGGTACCTTTAATTCTTTTTAATGGGTTCATATTCTGTGTTTCCGATCATCTTTGAAAATCATGGAAGCTTTGGTTCAGCTGTTTGTCTTTTCATCTGAAAGCATGGTGGGCAGCCCTGGACCCACAGAAAGCACAATGGGCAGAGCTATTTGACTGACATTTCATCTCAAAAAAGAATCACAGACGGTGTCTTTCAGATTAGTTTACTTTTAAACAAATCCCTGTTGCCTCATCTTGTGCAAGTGCTTATCACACCTGTATTAATTTCTTGTGGCTGCTCTGACATATTACCACAAACTTAGTGGCTTAAAACAATGCAAATTTATTCTCCTATGGTTCTGGCAACCAGAAGTCCAAACTAGACTTCTCTGGGCCAAGATCACAGCATCCACAGGACTGCGCTCCCTCCAGAGTCTCTAGGGGTGAATCTGTTTCCTTCTCTAGCTTCTAGGGCTGCATTCCTTGGTTCCGGGACTTCCTCCATCCTCAAACCCAGAAGCATGACATCTTGCTTCAGTTGTTCAAATGGCCTTCTTTCTCTATTGTCAAATATCCCTCACTCTCCCTTTTACAAGGAAGCTTGGGATTACATTAGACCCACCTGGATGATCCAGGCTACTCTCCCCATCTGGAGATCCTTACGTTAATCACATCTGCTAAGTCCCTTTTACCATATAAGGTGACATTCACAGGTTCTGTGGATCAGAATGAGGCTCTCCTGAGGGGCCGGCCATGTTTTCAGCCTACCGCAACATCCATGATTTACCTAATTTCCTTCCTCCCTCCTCTGTGCCTAACAAAGTACCTAGCATATAGCAGGCATAGAATGGGTGTTATAGTATAAGTGACTCCTGCCCTAGTCGGGACTGACTAATACAGGCTTTACTACTGTAATAAATAAATCACCAAATGTTAATTCAACAAAAATTGTTTCTCACTCATGTCACAGTCCAATCCTGATAGGGCAGTTTTCCTTGGCAGTTCTTCAAACAAGATTCAAGTTCCTTCTTTCTTACAAAGCTGCTGTCTTAATGGCCTCCAAAGGGCAATATTTATTGAATGAAGGTAAGCAAAGTGCAGACTTCACAGGAAGAATTTGGACATAGGAGAAAATCTGAGTTGAGGTAAGGTTATGCTCCCCAATAGCTCCTCTTGGTTGGACCTTTGCAGAAATCCCTTTGTAAACAAAATTATACATCCATGCACACACAAACACATCCACACACAGATGCTCCTTCAAGTCTTATATACATTATCTTGGAATTAATTATTGTTACTATCACTGTGCTACTGGTCTTTCCCAACAGCATGAGTAACTGAGTTGAACCTGTGTATTAATTTGCATGTATGGTTACAACCCAGTGAAGAAATTGACTCACTTGTAAATTGGCAGTTAGCCTAAAGAGAAAATCTAAGTGAAGGTTTAAAATATTTTACAAGTAATTTTAAAACAGAGCAAAACATATTTGTCAAATTCAAAAATAATTAATTACAAAGCACAATTAAAGTGGTAGAGCATTAAAATTAACTTACATTTTAAAACATCAAGTTTTAAAAGTAATTCTTGTATTGTTATGATTGTAAAATCGTAAAACTGTTTCAGCAGGAAAAGATTAATATTCCGTTTATGAGAGTATTCACCAGTTTTCCTTTACGTAGTCATCTCTAGTACATTCAAAATTATTCAATTTACAAGTAACTCATTTTTAAGTTAAATTTCCAGTATGTAAAATGGTGTGTTAAACCACTTTCAGAATTTCATTTTTAAAAGGTATTACTATAGTATAACTCACATTTATAACTGAAAGTTTTAATGAAAGATATCACTCTTTAAAAAGTTGCAGGCCCAGAGAATATTAATACTAATTAGTGCTGGATAAACTTCTATAAAAAGCAAAATGAAGAGTTCAACAACACTAACAAAATAGCAGTTTACTTAGCATCCATATAACAGTTCAAAATTAGTAGCTCCAGATAAGAAGATGCCTAAATGACTGCACTCGCTGTGGCCACTGAGATTCTGTGTTCATCCTTCTCCCAGTATGCTCATCCCCACCCCAGGGAAACAGCTCTGAGTCCTATCCAGTTACTACACCCAGTTCAAGTTCTGGAATCTCTGGATGACTGCAGAGAATCTCCCTCAGATTCAGATGTGGCTCCTTGTGGTCCAGCAACTCATTAATTGAAAGGAAGTCATTTACCTTCTTCAACACCCAATAAACCATGGTCTAATAGAAACAGGATGATGGGATGCAATATTCACATTCTCAAGTGTCCCTTGGCCCTTCCACTACTGCAAATCTTGGAGGGGGATGGAATGTGAAACTAATTTTTCTGAAATCTCAGGGAGATACATTTAGGTAACTGAAAAAACCCTGCTTTTTCTTTCTAGGAGAAAGTTGCATTAGAAAGAAAAATATTTGGTGACAGAAGGCATTCTATTTGGTGTAATCTGTAAGGACACTGGTTGAATGAGGGATTTCTGTAGCAAAGTGAGAAGAGAATCCAGAGCAAAAGTAAAGAGCAGCCTTTTTTTTTTATTAGAACTTTTGGATTAGGTCATCTTAATGTGACTATTAAAAGAATAATGACATTCTGATAAATAAGAACTACATCAAAAAGCAAAATCATTTTTAAATTACTGAGAATTATGTATAAAATTCCGTCCTGGAGCCTTTTCCTCCTTACTTTCCCATTAGGCCATGTTGACATTATGTGTTCCCCACTGTGTGTGTGTGTGTATGTGTGTGTGTGTGTGTGTGTGTTTAATATATTTTCATATAATTCAGATATGTTTAGCAGGAATATTCCTGATGGGGCCCAAGTTATTCCTCACAAACCAAAGATCTATTTTTAAACATAAAGTAGTTATGTTTTAACCATAAAGGCAGGCCCAGCTAAAAGCAGTTCAACTAAAGTGTAAAACGTGAAGGCAGAGGTTAGGGCAAAGAGAAAAGTGATGCAATAGAGAGATGAGAAATGGAAGAAGGACTTGTGATTAAGTAAAAAATAAAAATCTCCTTGTAAAGGAGCAGTGAATAAAGTGATTGAAAGCCCAGGTCTGAAGCCAGATGTCCTGGTTTGAATCCCTGCCCTTTCACCTACTTGCTAAATGGCCGTGATGCTTCATGGGGTTGCTGAGAGGATTGCCTGAGTCCATTTTAAACCTTTTGAACCATACAGGGTAAGCTATGGACATACAAAGGATACTTTTTGGGTGAGGCCGGTAAGTCAAAACCAGGGCTGGCATTACTGGCATCCCACTGTCTTGAGCCAAGTTGATTCAGGGAGTAGTAGAAGGTGAACACAGAAATATGGCCGCAACCTACGTCTCCAAAACCCCTTACATCTGTCAAAATCTAGGGTTGGATGGGCCCTGATTCTGAGCCACTGTGTGAAATCCGATATCCATTACACTGGCCTTTTCTGCATGAGTTTATATTTGAAAATTCTATGTTTACATCTTAAAAGTCAATACTTTGTGTTTATAATTACACATACGAGCAATGGCAGTTAAAAAAAAATTTCTGTTGTATTAAAATTATCTGTGTTTTGGTCTTCCATAAACTATAAGCTCCTCTCAATTGGAAAACCAATCCACTCCTTACCGCCCCCCAGCACACCCAGCCTCAGCGCATGGACATTTTAAAGTAAATTCCTACCATTAGCTAAAACCAAAGCCCCAGTCCGTGAGGTGGGGGTTGAGTGGGGAGGTGGACCAGGAGGCTGGGATCTTTTTTCACAGATCTGAAAGGTACGTGCTCTTCACTTAGGCTTTTGCAGCAAGACTTGCTTTGGGGTTATTGATAGCTTCCTTCCCCAGTAGGAGTTTGTCCCTTTAAGGCAAATACCAGGAAGTTAAAAGTGGATACGGAGGGGCGAGCGGGATGGACGTACCCGTCTCTCCGTCTCCAGAGAGATTAGTAGTGCGTCTGGGCAATTGCGCTGAGAAGTAGGGAAGTTGTAAATTTAATTCTTTTTTGCCCAAAGCCGTTTTGAGCCCAAGTTTTATTACCGCTGGTGTAGGGCGGGAGGGCCGCGGCGTGGGCGGGGTGTTCGCTGAGAGGAGGTGGCGAGGAACGGCCCTGCCTCATAGGCGGCTGCTGTTTACACTTCGTTGCTTTATATTTCTTTGGCAACTTCCTGTAGAGTGGCTTCCAAGTGGCAGCTAAAGGGTCAGTCAGGTGCTGCAGGGAAGGCCAGGAGATTGGCTGCCGCAGCAGAGCTCGGGGTGTTTGCAGTTCGGGGCTCCCTGTTCCTCTGGACAGCAGAAGCTGGCCGTCCCAAAGGCACATCGTATTGCAGCATTTATTTGGAAGTTTGAAAGGTGTTAACTGTGCTTTCTGTCTTTGCCATCCTTCCTTTAGGACACGTTTCACTGAGACATCCCAGTGAAGATCTCTGGAGACCATGACCAAGAAAAGAATTGCTGTGATTGGGGGGGGTGCCAGCGGGCTCACCTCTATAAAGTGCTGCCTGGAAGAAGGCTTGGAGCCCACCTGCTTTGAAAGGACTAATGATATCGGAGGGCTTTGGCGATTCCAGGTAAATCTCCTGGTTCCTTGATATTTAGAGCCCTGTGACAACTAGATGAGGAGTGTTAGTTCACAACTTCAGGAGCTTCCTGGATGTAATCTGAAACTGACACACAGACACGGAGGGCAGGGAGAGAATGAAGAAAGAGGCATGCCATTCCAGTTTTGTAGGTGGCAGACTTAATAAGAAAGGGAACTTATATCTGAGGCTTGTTTCAGACCTCCACAGATGAGGACATCTCTGCACTCACCTGCCGGAATCTTAAAAGTCTATATAGAGGCCTTAACTGGGTTCAGTCCAGCCATACACTGTCCACAAGTTCTCAGTAACAACAATGCTCTCTCAAGACTGTGTCCCCTGGCAGCTTCCAGCATGGGGAAGGCAAGTGGAATGCACTTTTTAAGGACGGGAGAAAGTGAGGAGCCTCCAAGGGTCCAGCTTGCTTGTTATCCTGTGGTCACGTCCTCTCGATGACACTCCACCCCCGGTGACAGCTCTTACAATCTCACACGCCGCTTTCTTCTGCACTGTGCCTTGAGTGGCCAGCAAGGGGTTTCACTAGCATGGAAGTGGCTCGTTTGACAGCTGTCTGGCTGCATCAGAGGCACATATCCCAGCAATAATATAGGCAACATGCAGGAGAAAACACAGATTAAGATACACTGATTAAGAGCCCCATGATCCAAACCACTGATTTCTTAAATTCCCTTGGCAAGGGGTTGGATTACTCTGTTTACTTGTGTCCTTGTGTGACTTAACAAACATGATACATTAGCGGACTCATAATCACATATGAATACACATTCTGCTTGGATGATTGTATGTTCAGCTTCCTCCTTGTAAGGCAATAATAATGCCCAAGGCCTTCCTATTCGGAGTACAGCTTTTTCATTAGAGACGATTCAGTGTTGAGTATGGACAGACTTGTTGGCTGACACAAGGCTTGCCGGGTGAATGCAGTAAGGCCTTCTGTATGTTCTGTAACACGCTCGGGCCATTGGAGGAGACAAAGTTGGTGGCCAAGTAATTGTACCAGTGTAAAATGGAATGTGCTCACCTGGCCTTGAGGAAAGGGAGGTTGGTAATCGTTGTTACTGTGGGGCAGACTCTCACCTGTGCCCAGGGAAAACCTAGGATGCAGCCATTGCCAAAGATTTGTGCCACATCACTGCTGGCTCCCATTCAGGGTTACCCAATACATCCCAGCGTGGCATGACCAGTCAGTGTCTAACCAGTTGCTATCCTTTAATAGGACAGAATAACTGCACAGTTCCAATGATATCGATCCCATATTCCTCATACAATTGGGTTGATTCTGCTAAGAATGATTTTTCTGTTCTCAACAAAGGGGTGTCCAGGTGTTCAAATGTCCATAACCAGGGGTAAGCCATATAAACCCATCCCAAATCTGAGCATAGCCACCCATGGTTCTAGTGGTGGTATTTCTAGGACCCTCCCAGTCAGCAGTCTGAGAGGCCGCCTGTGTAAAGAAAAAGAATACCAGTGTTACTGATAATGTGTGCCACAGGCCAAGTTTCAGGATCAGTATTGGTAATATCAGATAATTAAGAGTTCTAGTCCTAGCTTGGTCTTCCTTAATGTACTGCTTCAGAGCCTTCCAACACCCTTTCCAGAGTGGCTGTACCCACCATGGCAATCCTGGTGCACTAGAGAGGAGCAGCCACTCGCGTGACCAGTAATTGGGCTGATTCCTTTATGAGGTATATGAGTGGGCTGACCGCACAAGGTTATTTTCTTCAGGTGCCCTTCCCAAGACCGGACGCCACAGGAGTGGCACAAGTCTAAGGTCAAAGACAGATATTTAGTAGGAACCGATATGGGGAGATGTTCCCCCACTAGAAGAATTACACTTGTGCCCTGATCCTTAGATGTTAATGTGGCTACAGCTTAGGAGTGTGACCAGGTTGTGTATAAAATACATGTTGGCTGGGGGAGGCAGCAATGACAGATGTGAAGCGATGGACTGGGGGTGGTATATGCTGGACCAGGGCCCCCACTGTTTCCCCTCTCTCAATGATGCATGGTCTATTCCAGGTATAGTGTGTTTCAACAGGAAAATGAGATCTCTATGGAGATTGACTAGTTCCCCTTCACCAAGGGGTGCAGAGTAACTCAGCCATCCCAACAGGGCATCCCTTTGCAAATTCCAGTAGTTAACTCCCTTCCCAGGCATGATGAGGCTTGGTGTTCTCAGTAGCATAACATGTCAGTCCACGATGAGAGTCGGGGCGATGGCTGTTTCCTGTGACTTCTGTACCTTTATGGTATTGGTTGCCTCAGCAGGGGTCCCCATGCTTCATATGGGGCAATAGACCTTCTGGTTGATCGTTTAGATGTATTAAAGCCTAGGATAGTACTTTAGTCCCCACAGCCAAAGTAGTTTCAGCCAAAGTGGTGTTATTTGTTAGTAATTTAATCTGCTGCTTTAATATTCCATTTTTCCTTTCTACCAACCCTGCTGCTTTTGGGTTATAGAGGAGACAGAATATCCATTCAGTGTCATGTTCTTTTGCCAAAATGCTCAAATCCCTACAAAAGCTTGCACTGCCTTCATGTTCCTTGAGGTTCGATAGGCTCACACCTTATCCGTCACAGCTTTTGGAATGAAATGTGTCTTACGCAACCACACAATTCCCAGAAACTTCACGGCGGTGCCAGGGCCGTGAGTTTGCTGTGGGTTCACCAGCCACCCTTTCCCTTGCATGTATCCCAGCAAAGCCTGCAGAATACCCTGTAGCAGGAGCAAGTGTTCACATGTTACCATTGTATCGTCAGTGTAACGGGCCTGTTTCACTGATGTAGGGAAGGAGAACAGGGACAGCTATTAGGCCACCATCCCGTGACATTTGGTGGCACTGTGCAGGAAAATTTGGGGAGGTCCATTGCTACTTGAAAGGCCTATTGTTGCCCCTCCCGTGTGAAGGCAACACTGATCTTGTGCCTCAGGGTCCAGGGATAGGCTGAAAAAGACATCTGCCAAGTCCAGCACAGCACACTCTCAGGGCTGTGACCAAGGATCTATGATGTGGCGATGTTGGACAGCCACATAGACAGTGGTGCAGGGGCACCGCCTTGTTCAGTCCACAGTAGTCCACCGACTTCCGCCTGAACCATCTGCCTTTTTTAACCTGCTGTAGTGGGCTGTTGGAAGCACTATGGGCAAGCTGTACAGAACCCACCTGGTGCAGTTCTTGGATACTTTCTCTTATTTCCTTAAGCTTTCCAGGCTATTTAGATGGACAGTTACCACTTTTCACAGGGGTAGCAGGTTTACCAGTTGCCAGTTGGCAGTTCTCAGCCCTGGTTTGATTACTCTAACCCAGAGGCAGAATTCATGAATGGAGGTTTGTCCAAGAGCAGGGGAGCAGGTAAGGAGCCTCCCACTGCCTGGGTTTAGGCCAAGGGTCAACTGACAGCCACATCCTCTCGATGACCTCCCCCAGTGAGATCTTTTATCTTGTGTCAGGAAATATGATGGGCTTAACAGTGATTAAAGCAGCTAGAATTCAGCCTGCTGACCTCTCTTAGCATCTCTCACCTCAGGTTATGTGCAGTTCCCACTCTCCCTAGGCTGACAGTAAAATGGGACCCAGGCATCACTTGTTCTTCCTTTACTGATGTCTATGAAAGTGGCACAGAGATCGTTTTCATTTAATGATTTTTGCTGTTATCAAGAAGGGGGTAACCATCTTTGAGGGTGGGGTAACAAAATAACAAATGTTAGAAAAGGTAAATGGGTTAGAAAATTCAGAGTGGTTGCTCCTGGTCTGCATTTAATGTGTAAGTGACCTAGAAGACCTGTTTGCAACTTCTTGCAGGCATCTCCCTTTTCAACCTATTCTAATATCCTTATTATTTATTTTTTCTTTTCTTCTCTTTCTTTCTTTTGAATTCTAGTTCATTTTAGAAAGTTCTTTAATAATCCGTGGTCTTGACTAGACTCTAAACTCTGGCTGCCTTCTTCGGTCTGAACTTTTCCTTCACTTTGGAAGTCAAATCAATAGTTCAAGTCCTGTCTTCAGAAGAGGGCAGAAGGCACCTGCAACTGGGTTTTCTTTTCGTTGCATATACTCAATTCTAAAGTTGAGTTGCTTTAATATGGACATATAACCCTGCAACTTGTGACTAACACATAAGGTATTATCTACCTAAATGATAGATAAGCTTTTTTAGATGCCAAAGAATATCAATCTCCTTTACTGATCTCCAAAGTGACATGTACTAATTTGCTTTTAAACTCACTTTATATACCAGTGAATGGTATTAAAGTGTCCAGATGTGTTTTATGAAGACTAATACAGTGTTAACCAGCTCCTCCAAAAGTCTTCATAGCATTCCTTAGTGAACAGCAGTGCAGTCTTTTGCATCGTGGTTCTGTCTTTGGGGACTGCCTCTACTTGGCAATAGTCTTTATTCAGATCTAGGATGGATTCCCCTTGGCAGACCTCAAACCTCCCCATGCCCCATGCCTGTCATAATCAGTCCTGGACATGGGTTGAAAAGGCTGTTAATTAGTGTTTAGTATTTGACAAATACTGATGTCAGTCCATCCATGAGATTCTGGTTTTACCTGCCTAGGGTGTCAGTAAAGCTCTCTATGAGCGATTGCTAATGTGCAGCCAAGGGGCAGACTTTTGCCCTGTAGCTTTTACCACTGCTTTCCTAGGTGATAAATGAGAATGACACTGCCTTTTGAAACAAAGCCAATAATAGCTTACTGAACAAAATTTTCTGGACTTGGGACTGTTGGATGGTGTGAAGACACAGTTACATAACCTTCTGCCACTACCTCAGGCATTTTGCAGTTTAGATAAAGCTGTGTGGAGAAAGGGTTTTTGAGGTTCATGGGATGACCTCTGGTGCCCTGAGCTTTCTGGGGCTATAACACTAACTTTAATCAGCATATCTCACCTTTGTCTACATACTTTAAAAAGCAATTAAAACAGATCTCCGGGATCAAGGATTAGTATTTTTTAGAGTTTCCCAGATGATTCCAATGTGAAGACAAGGTTGAGAACAACAGTCCTAAGAGAGCCCTGTCCTATGGGTTCTGCGAGCCTGTCAACGGATCAGAAGACCCACAGTGTCCGGGCTCCTCCCACTGAAGAGGAGTCATTTTTCTCCTTTCTTCTGCCCTTACTACTGCCTCTAATCCCTTCAGCTCCAGTATACTGCTCTGCACCACTCTCTCTTTTCTTACATGAACTTCCTACTCAAATGTGTCAAGTTATGTCTTTAGGCAGGAAATAATATCAAGGTACATTTGTAGAGGGTGGATTTATTTGTTGATGGTAGGAAAATTTTAAATACAGTAACAAAAGCTTTTTCCACTTACTGACCCTATACTGCTCTGCTTCTATTCTCTTTTACTTATAAAGCAGTGGGTTGACACAGTGATAAGTCCTACTTAGGATCTAGTAAGTGTTTGGAAGGGCTTGAAGATTTTTGTTCCCAGAGGTAACACTTTGTTTTGTTAGTGACTTGAAAAATAATATAAATAGAGGAATATTGTCACAGGGGCAAGATCTTTGATTCATTTAGTTCAGTGACCATCACAGACCTGCTGTGGAATGCATGACTCCACTCCTTACACTCAACTTTGAACCTTTGAAACACAGGGACAGACTTGTATATTTTGGCACCTAATATAGTGTTTTTATTACAGAATGATTTTAGAAATATCTGTTGAATGAATGAATGAAATCAAATTCAGAAGTTAGAAATGTTTCTACCCCTGCTCTCATAGATATCTTAGTTCCAAAATGACCCTAACCACTCATTAATTTTTTTAAAACAATATGCCACATACAAACAGCATGTTTAAATAAACTTTTAATTTTAGAACAGTTTTAGATGTACAGAATTATTAGGAAGATAGTACAGAGTTCCTGCATACCCCATGCCCAGTTTCCCCAATTATTAACATCTTACATTAGGTAAGATACATTTGTCATAATTAATGAACCAATATTGATACATTATTATTGACTGAAGTCCATACTTTATTCAGATTTACTCAGTTTTTTTCCCTAGTGGCCTTTTCCTGTTCCAGGATTCCATTCAGGATACCATATTACATTTAGTTGTTGTGCCTCCTTATATTCCTCTTGGCTGAGACAATTTCTCAGACTTACTTTGTTTTTTTGATGATATTGACAGTTTTGAGGATTACTGATTAGATGTTTTATACACTGTATCTCAGCCTCAATTTTTCTGAGGTTTTTGTCATAGTTACACTGGGGTTATGGATTTGGGGAAAGAAGACCATAGAGATAAAGTGCCATTTTTATCATATCATATCAATGGTACATACTATCAATATGGCATCATTGTTGATGTTAAATTTGATGGCCTGGCTTGAGGTGGTGTTTGCCAGGTTTTGCCACTGTAAAGTCACTCTTTCTTTTTTCCTGCCTTGCAACACTGTACTCTTTGAAGAAAGTCACTATGCGTAGTCCACAGTTAAGGACAACGTTGGCTATTCTAAGCCTTTCATCTTCCTATGTAAACTTTAGAATCAATTTGTTGATGTCTACAAAATAGCTTGCTGGGATATTGATTGGGATTGCATTGGATCTATAGATCAAGTTGGGAAGAACTGACATTTTAACAATATTGAGTCTTCCAAACTATCACACAGAATATCTTTCCATTTATTTGGGGCTTTAGTTTTCTTCATCTGTGTTTTATCATTTCTGCATATAAATCCTATATGCATTTTGTTAGATTTTTACCCAAGTATTTAATTTGGGGAGTATTATTGTAAATGGTATTGTTTTTAAATTTCAAAATTCATTGTTCATTTCTGTTATATAGGAAAGTAATTGACTTTTGTGTACATATAGCCTACCCTCAGGTACCACAAGGTCATAGAAACAAATACAGAATAATATAGTGTGTTTTAAGTTGCTTTAATGGCAATATGAACAGAGTTTTGTCAGCTTGGAGATTGAATGGGACATGTAATTCCGTGGGGAGGAAAGTTTTCTCCAAAGAAGTGACATTTAATGTGACTCTTGAATGATATATAGGAATTTTTCAAGTAGTACTGTATACAAAAGCTTAAAGTCATAAAAGAGCCTAGGCTGTTTCAGTGCAATTTAATGACTTAGAAACTTATAATTAATTGAGGAGAGCATTAAGTGAAAAAGAAAAAAGAGAATAGGCTAGGTTGTGAGATATGCTTAGTTTCAAAATAATTTGGTTTTCCAGATGGGATCAGTAGAAGCTATTAAGCAACAGAGTGATGGGATCTGCTTTGTATTTAGCAGGATACTTATGAAGTGGTGTGGCAGATAAATTCTGCATCATACTGAGATGCCATAACATACTAAACCATCCATTTATTTGGAGGGTATTTTAAGTTGTTTCTAATGAATTGCTATTTAAAATAATACAAAATGGCTATCTTTATGCATTTGACTTTTATATAATTTTACAATTTTCCTTACAATACAAACTTTTGGGAGTAAGATAAATATATCTTATTCAACTCTTTTTGAAGTAAATTTTGATGTATTTCATTAGTTTGTTATGCATTGTGTGAAATTTACTTCTTTTTTCTATGTCTGCTTTTCACAGCACAATTCAACGTACATCTACTAAATATTTACTAAGTGCTGTTTGCAATTTTAGATGCTGTGGGGAAAACCAGGAGTACAATTCAAGGAGCTTGCAATGTAGTTGGGGAGATGACAAATATACTGTAAGACATTATGGAGGTCTTTGAGTCCTAAGCTGAAAAATATAAACTGTAGAAAATGGGGCAACATCTAAAAATCTTAATTACACACAGGTGCAACCACAGCCCAGAAAGAACACTTTGGTTAGAACAGGTAGGATAGAGTAGAAGAGACTTAGAAAGAAACTTGTGAAAATGTTATTGGCAGTCAAAGAGAATGAGGTCTTGTAGTATTGGGCAAAGAAATGGGAATGATCAATTCAGGATTTCTAGACTGAGAAATTCATCTGTAGAAATGTGAGGAACATCATCTCTAATGTGGGCAATGGCAATGAACACTCTCCATTGTGGCCATTTATAATACTATATAATATTATATAATACCCAGCATCCAAATATCGGTTCATTTCTGGAATAAAAAGGGAAGAAGGGACCCTAATTGGTTAAGGTGATTTTCCATAATCAAAACAATTAAAAAATATCTAACAGATTTGAAAAGTCAGCCTTTGTGACATCTCAGTGACAAACTAATAGTCTGGGTAGATATTGCATGATTTATGTGATCATTGCAACAATGCTATGAGATAGTTATTAGAAAGTTTTTTGAGGAAGAAAGGAAGTTAACATTGGTGGGGTAAGTACATGGAATTGGTGATAATGTTGGAGCAATGCTTCTCAGCTTTCAGATGCATCTGAATCACTTGAGAATCTGCTAAAAAGCAGGTTCTGATTCAGTAGGTCTAGGATGGGGCCTGAGATTCTGCATTTCTAACAATCTAACAGTCTCCCAAGTGATGCTGCCACTGCTGGTCCACAGATCACACTTTAGGTAGCAGTGATACAGAGCGGGGGTTCGCATATCTCGGTGTATTTTGTTAGGCATTAAGATGTTTCTGAGACCAATTCCAATGCATATGTGTGTACTGGTGGTGGTAGGGGGGTGGTTCCCCACACCAACAAACAATTCTTAGACACCAGCAGGATGTCCAAGAATTAAACCTAATTCTGTTTAAATATTTGGAGATAGCTTCCGATTCCACAGGTTGAGGGCTCGGACGTACAAGACTGTCCTCCTGCTGCACTTCAGGTGCCAGTCACAAGCCTAGGTTAATATCTGTGCTTCTGACCTACCAGCTACAGATTGGAGGTTTCAGTGAGCTGTGAGCCCCTCCTTGGGCTTCAGACTTCAGGTGCCAGTCGCAAGTCCGGGTTGTTATGTTTACTTCCTATCAACCAGCTATAAATCAGAGGTTCCCAGGACCTGCTCTTTGGGTTCAATTAATTTGCGAGTGAGGCTCACAGAACTCAGGAAACATGTTTACTCACTAGTGTTGGTTTATTATAGGATACAACCCAGAAACAGCCAGGTGGAAGAGATGTACAGGAAAAGGTATGGGGAAAGGGTGTGGAGCTTCCATGCCCTCTCCAAACACATCATTCTCCTTGAATCTTCACAAGTTTACCCACCTGGAAGCCTCTGAGCTCTATCCATATGGGTTTTTATGGAAGCTTCATTACTAGTTAAATCATTGGCCATTGGCTACTGATTCAATCTACAGCCCCTCTGCCGTCTCCAGACAGGTCAGGGGATGAGACTGAAAGTTCCAATCCTATAATCACATGATTGGTTCCATTGGCCACCAGCCCCCATCCTAAGGTGCTTTCCAAAACTCACCTCATTAATGTAGCAAAAGACACTTTTATCACTCCGAACACTTAGAAAATTACAAGGGTTTTAGGAGCTATGAGGCAGCAACTGTGGATGAAGACCAAATATATATATTTCTTATAAATTACAATATCACCAGCATGTAGCTTATTTCCTTTTTATATTATAAATAATGTTGTCATTAACAACCTTTAGCATTAATCTTTGTCTACAAGGATGGATATTTCTTTAAGAGGCTAAGTAATTTCAAGGGTTTTTATATACTTGCTACCTTTCTCTCCAGAAAACTTTGTACTAATATTTCCTGGAATTCAATCTTGCAAGTATACAAACACCTTTGAAACTTACCTAGGTTTGAAATATATAAAATATTTAAAAGACTATGACTCAGATGGGCAGTTGTCACTTGGAGTCTTATGTCACTGCCATCAGGTGACAGTGACTGGACATCTGCTCTGGTCTCTCTGCTCATGTGTTTAGAACTTCAGCTGGGATAACTAAAATTTCTGGGGGCTGTCTGCACATCTCTGTATCCCGGACATTCTCTTCATATGGCTAGCTTGGACATCCTCACAGTATGTTGGTCTCAGGGTAGCTGGGCATCTTACTTGGATGCTGACTTCAGCCAGAGAAAGCTTTCGAAGAGTTGTAGGCAGAAGCTACCAGGCTATTTATGACTCGGTCTCAGAAGCTGTTCAGTATCATCCTAATTGAATGCTGTTGGTCAAAAGCAAGCCATTGTTAAGAAACAAAGTTCAGCTAAGGAAATTTAAAGATCTCATTTGCTTCATTAATCAGTTCCTGAATTGTGCAGCATCTCATCTAGCAAGTAGAGGGGAGCTCCATTGATCTGCAGAGAAGGAAAGGTATTTAAAGGTAGAAAAGGAGCTGCAAAAAGGAAGAAATTGTTAGCAGAAAATCCATTGTTTTAGGCAAGGTCACCCTTTTAAGGGGAATTGAAGAAGTCTGTCAGTAAATCTTATAGTGCTGACCAGGAAAATTCCATGCTCAATGGTTAAAGGTTACATTCCAAGGGGGGCTGAAACTACAGTTAGGTTAGGTATTAAGTCTTGGTTTACTGATGTAGGACCATTGACATGAGTGACTCCATCTGTGGACCTGGGGTTTTCTTGTTAACCTAATAAAGACAACTCAGATTCAAGGAGAAGAGACTACACAACGGTGCAAATACTGAGAGATGTGGAGGAGTGTATGTGCGTATCACTTTTTTTAATTGACATTTCTTTCAGAAAACTTTTTCAAATGCTGATTGGCTGTTTATAAGCCATGAAGTCAATTCTCAGTTGCTCTGAATGGTTATTTACTGCAGGAAAGTCCCGAAGAAGGAAGGGCCAGCATTTACAGGTCAGTGATCATCAATACGTCTAAGGAGATGATGTGCTTCAGTGATTATCCCATCCCAGATGATTTTCCTAACTTCATGCACAACTCCAAGGTCCTGGAGTATTTCAGGCTGTATGCCAAAGAATTTGACCTTCTAAAATATATTCAGTTTAAGGTAGGGGATTTTGTATATTTGTGTTTGAAGTTGTTTGTCAATAAATGAATAATTAAGCTTCATTTACCGGTACTTACATGTAAAGATTGGTTTGCCATGCACATGATATCCTGTCCAGACAAAGACTCCCCTCTGTCTTCTCTGAAAACTATTCATGGAAAGGTCCCTCTTCTATATATTTGGCTTCAGGTCCAGGAAGCCACCTGTCAGAATATTTTCTTTGCCTTTACTTTATACTGTGTGGTTGCAATAAAGCAAATGAGGGAAACTGTTTTCCCAGTTAGAGGTGGGGACTGACAGAAATGAGAACTTTAAAACCTTCTGGTTCCACAACTTGTCTGCTACAGCTTAGGCCCTTTATACTTTCCAATGCATTAGTTTTATGTGATCAAAACCCAGTGAAGTAGTTATTGGGAAGTTATTGAGCAAAGAAGTTAACTCTGCTATAGAGGGAAGAAAACTGAATTAGGAAACAAAAACTTGAATTCAAGTCTTTGCTCTGCCACTAATTAACTTGTGACCTCAGACAAATAAGTTCAACTTCAGTGTGCCTCAGTTTTGTTTCTAAAACAAGATGATTGTACTAGATCACTTCAGTGGTTCCTTCCTTCTGTAAAGTTGTCCATGATTTTTCTATCATTTCCTAACCATGGCCATTCAGCTGGCAAAAAGCCCCAATTGTCTACCTCCTTTTTTCTTTTTCTTTGTGGTGAAAACTCATAGGATCTACTTTATTAACAACTTTCAAATATACCATACAGTGTTAATGGTAGCCATCAGGTTGTACATTATAAACCCAGTACTTACTTATCTTACAACTGGAAGTTTGAATCTTTTGACCACCTTCATCCAGTTCCTCTACCCCCACCCCCTTCTATTTCCTGATCATTCTGCTAAGTCATTCCTTTTTCTGTTTAACAATAATAATAAATGATAATATCCAGTGACAACTTCCAAAGTAAGTCATTTACAGTCCGGTAGACTTCTCATCATTTGTTCAAACACTTATTGAGCAAGTGTGAAGATACAAGGACCGAAAGAAAAAAAAAATCAGTGATTTCATAGTCTAGTTAAGGAGATTAAAAAAGCAGAAGAACTTTATTATATATATAATTATTAAAACTAAGGAGTTACAGGATGACTAATGCCACAGAGATCTATTTTTGAAGCTTAAAGAGGGATGCTTATGCTATCAGGGCATGAGGCATCAGGCACCAGGGAAATTTTCTCAGAGGGGATAATGTCCAAAGCTAAATTTTGAAGGGTGAGTAGGAATCTGCCAAATGAATAAAGAATAAAAGGGTTATCCAGGCAGAGACACCTGCCCATGTAAAAGCAAAAATGTGATACGAGAAGAACTATAAATAGTGTGGGAGGCCAGGTTACACAGGGGTCATGCCTCTATTAACCTACCAAGACATTATGATTATAGACCCTAGAGTCACATAGGAACACATTCTTAATGTTTCCTTAGGCTGAGTAGAATAACCTTTATGTAGTATTTATTTATTCTTTAAAGCTAAAAACTTTATCACTGACTATTCCATGTCATAGCCGCTTTCCTTATACTTACTTGTAAAATGGGCATCTCCGGGAGCCAGAGAGGTTCATTTACATAATACATGAGCCACTGGGATGGTTTGCTACTCTACTAGGAAAGGGAGCCCTATAGGTCAGTCACAGGTTTAAGGCCAGATGGTGAAAACAGGACGGGGGGTAAGAAGACATCGAAGGGTCTCAGGATGTCTGGGGGTCAGTGGAGGAATAAGCTTTTAGCACAGGGAGTGACTTAGAAGCATAGGAGAAGCCCAAGCTTTAGTGAAGTGTGGTGTTGCCTTAGGGCGTTGTCCAAGGGAGCTAGTAATTGGCACTTTTCTGAAGGAGAATGCAGCATTAGCCTGCCAAACCTATTTAGCCTGCCTCATGGAAGTTTTCTCACTCTGACCACAGCCCGAACAAAAAAGTTCTTATTTGTGGAATATGAAAATCAAATATCCCTGCATGAGCCTTGTTCTGTGATAGCAGCCCTCTGTGTGACGCTCTGCAAGGAGAGTCATGTCAGGGAAGATGTCCACTTACTGGCCTGTGGTGACAGTCCCCTGTGACTATCACTTTTCTTTTCAGACCACTGTATGCAGTGTGAAGAAGCAGCCTGATTTCCCCACTTCGGGCCAATGGGAGGTGGTCACAGAATCTGAAGGGAAAAAGGAGGTGAATGTCTTTGATGGAGTCATGGTTTGCACCGGCCATCACACAAATGCAAACTTACCCTTGGAAAGCTTCCCTGGTGAGTAGCCTACCAGGAAGGAGGACCTTGCTTCCTGTCTGTGACCTGACCCCTGAGGAGTGAGAGGATTGTGTCTGAATGATTCCTACCTTGGGATGAAATAAGGCTTATTCTAATCTAATTCTGTATGTTTCCCAGAAAGATTTGGGGTAATTTGTATTACTGCCAATTGGGAAGTAGAGAGAATGGTAATTTTGGAGACTAGAGTATAGTTAGTTCACAGTGACTTTAGTTTTTCTAAGGATCAAATGCAACAATGTGGAGTAAGATCCACATTAGGTTGAATGAGGACTTTTTCAGCAATCAAGGAGACAAATATTGAGTTTCTAAGGAAGAAATTAAAGATTAAATAAAGAATTTAATTGCAGTCTTTGGCCTGGATTTTTAGTTTTTAAAAGAAGCACTCTATGTATACTCTAGAGTTTATAAAAACATATTTACTCCAATTGAAATGGGAGTAGGTTTTTTGTTTGTTTGTTGGTGTGTTTGTTTTCTCTTTTTTTATTTATTTTATTTTGCTATTATTAATATACAATTACATGAGCAACATTATGGTTACTATACTCCCCCTATTATCAAGTCCCCACCACATACCCCCATTGCAGTCACTGTCCATCAGCGTAGAAGGGTGTTATAGAATCACTACTTGTCTTCTCTGTGTTATACTGCCTTTCCCGTATACCCCTACTCCATCCCCACCCCTGCTACACTATGTGTGCTAATTATAATAGCCCTTTTTCCCCCTTATCCCTCCCTTCCCACCTATCTTCCCCAGTCCCTTTCCCTTTGGTAACTGTTAGTCCATTCTTGGGTTCTGTGAATCTGCTGCTGTTTTGTTCCTTCAGTTTTTTCTTTGTTCTTATACTCCACATAAGAGTGAAATCGGGAGTAGGTTTTTAAAAAGGATGAAAAGACAAAAGAGAATGGATGTTTTCTGAAACACTTTGGATTTGTGAGCATACAAGTCCAAAATACAAACAGTTTCTGAGTTAAGCAGACTACTGATGATAAGGAAATCACAGGTTTTGCTCTGAGGCTATGGGGAAAAAAATAGCAAAAATATTCAGAAAGGCAAGAGTACAGCTGAGCAAAGGTAGAACATATGGAGAATATATGCTTAGAATCTACACACTGCAAAAAAAGAAGAATTTGACCAATGATAACAGATAAACTATCACCCAATAATTATTTTACTTTCTCTTTCAGGAATTGAGAAGTTCAAAGGACAGTACTTCCACAGTCGAGAATATAAGAATCCTGAGAATTTCACTGGAAAGAGAGTCATTATAATTGGAATTGGGAATTCTGGAGGGGATCTGGCTGTGGAAATAAGTCACACAGCCAAGCAGGTTCATATCAGTAAATTATTTACTTTGCTTCACCATGGAAGTTGCATGTGGACCCAACATAGAGTATGGATACCTGCACATAGCCCATCAGAGCCAATGGCAAATGTAGGGCTTGGTTTCATTGCCTCAGTTGGCAACATTATGATCTATGATATGATGGAGTCAAGGTTACTAGCTAGATTCCTGTTGTTCAGTTGGCCTCACACTGAGGAATGAGGCAATATCCACAGACTGTGCTCATAATTTCTATCAGCTATCTCTTCAGTGTGCCTCTGGCTTGGAAGACCAAGCAGCAGTTGGCTGGGAGAGCTTGTTAGAATGCAGCATTCAGAGGGCAGATCTTCTGTTGGCCAGCATAAGTGCCATGCTCTTATGTGAAGGAAAGCACACTGGGTCACTGAAGGCTTTTTACTCATAGGATGGTGGGGGAATTTTCCTCTTCACTCCCCAGTTAGAAAAAGAAGCAGTCTGATCTTTCCAAAGCCAATGTGGATATCAGTATGAGAAGTGTCTACACTGTCATGTCTACACTGCAGCATATGCAAGTAGCTCACCCCAGCCTTTGCCTACAGTAAGGTAACACAGAATGCCATTCATTCTAAAACAATTTCTATGCCCTTGAGGTTTTTCTGTTTATTTATTTTTTGTATCATAGATTGTGAATTGGGAGGAAAGCATCTTCATTATAAACTCCTAGAAAAAAAGACATGTCACTGTTAAAATATTTCATTATTAATGTCTTTATTGAATTATGACTTCACTGGCCATAGACAAGTGCCTGGTTGTTCTTTAGTAACTGTAATTAAGCTGTGCTTCACAAATATGCTTTAAATTATTTTTTTTTAATAGAAACTTTAATGCCACGACTTTGTTAAATGACCTTTACCCAGACACTTCATTCAATAACACTTCTTCTCAGTACTACCCACATCTATTATCACAGAGGAGATTTCCTATGTAACTCCATGAGTTAATTCAGTAAGCATTTGTCAAGAAATAGGTATACAAACAAAAAGGATAAAAATGTGTGTGGGTGTTATGATAAAAGAGTGTGCAGGGTATATAGTGGTGACCCAAAGCATGAGCCTTCTTTAATATCACTAGCTTGTCAAAATGGTCAGCTATCAGGGAGATGGGCCTCACATGCGCTGAGCAATTATAGATGGCCAAAGAAGAAAGCATGCAGAGTGCATGGAGATAAGGTGGCTGTGTGTCAGAAAGCTGGGAAAACGCCCAGCAAAACCCTGTCTACATAGCAGGGCCAGCACTGGCACCCACTGACGCAGGCTGAAGAAACTCAGTTGCTAGGTTCTAACTTTTTGCTTTACATATTAAATTGTATTTATGAGAAGTTGTTTATAAATCAAAAAATTGTAATGGACCTATAAACTGCAGTGTATCAGGGAAGTTTTGTTATAATACACTTCTGTGAAGAGAAAACATCCTTTCTTGTAAAACAGTTCTTACATTTTTTTCTTATAAATCCAGATTTATAAATATGCTGTTTGCTTAAAACCAGGTATAGACGGGAAACTGAAATAAGAAGTATGATGATAGTCATTAAGCATTGATTGAGTGTTTACTATATGCTACCACTCCATATGAAAACATTATGTAGTTCTCGTAACAACCTTGTAATGTATTATTGTCACTATTTTACACATAGAAAACCTTTTAGTGGAGGCATTGATTTAATACATTACTCATATACTTTCATGACGAAAGCTATATAGACCACAGACAAAACTGTTTGATTCCTAAGAACACCACGCTTTTTGAACTGACATGTAAAAGTGCTTAATAATGATAGCACTTAAGGTCACCTTCACTGAGAATATATGTGTGAAGTACATGATTATCCCCCTGTAGACAGACCACTTTTTACATGAGCGCTTAGACAAAAGACCATAAAGCAAAGTACTTATAAACCTTACAGTTCTGGACACTATCTCCGAAGGGTTTCGTAATGTTGAGGAAGTGATGTTTTTGCCATGTAATTGAATATCAAGCCTTTATCAACTCTGACTGCAGATGTTTGCCAGACACAGAAAGACTGACCACTTTCCTATTGTCCTACTAGCAAGCTTCAGTTTTCCATTAAATAATAAATGAAACATTTCTTAAGCATAGGCTTTGGAGTCAGTCAGACCTGGGCTAGAAAGTCAGCTCTGCTATGTACTGGCTATATGATGTCAAGTGATTCATGCTCTCCTTGCCTCTGGTCCATAAAATGGGGATACTAATACCTACACCTCAAGAGGTCATTGTATTGACTAAACAGGAACATAGATGAATGACCTAACGCAGTGACTTACAGGTCATAGCTCTCAATAAGTGAAAGTAATGATGATCGTGTGTTGGGTAGACAGAAAGGTGTATATGCTCTACCTCCCTCCCTGCAAAAAATGCGTGAGAGACAGAAAATAAGACTGTAAAAAGTTTAATATCAACATAAATAATAAATAACAGTTTTTTATAACAATGTAAATAATGTCACAGGCAGAAAAGACTAAGGGTTGTGGATTAACTGTTTTCCAAATGCTTCCAGTTTTACTGTCCCATAATTTTTAAATGAGCTGGACAGGTGGCAAGTGCTAGAGAAGTTCAGAGGATGGAGAGAAAACTGTCAGCCAGAATGGTCAGTGGTATCTTTATAGAGCAGGCAGACTGCACCTGGATCTTAGAAATAGACAAGCTTTGGAGGATGAAGAAGATGGGAGAATATTCTTGGTCAGCGAATACACCAAGTTAATTGTAAGCATAGTGTTTGAGGAGGAAATAAGAAAAGATTGTACAGGGACTAAGAAGCCATACTAATGGCTTTACTTTCTATGCTCCAGGTTTTCCTCAGCACCAGGAGAGGGGCTTGGATCCTGAATCGTGTAGCAGAACATGGATATCCTTTCGATTTGTTGCTGTCTTCTCGATTTAAATATGTTCTTTTAAAGATTTTTGGTCAATCACTAGCAAACTCATTTTTGGAAAACAAGATGAACAACAGGTTTGACCATGAAATGTTTGGCCTGAAGCCTAAACACAGGTACATTCTCAGGACGGGAGTGGGGTGGTAATGACTAAAGCCAAGAATAAGGACTGCTCACACAGGCTAATAGTAGAGCTACCCTTCCTGTACACTAAGAGAATCCATGAAATCTGAGATCAGATTCCTACCTTACCCTCACAGAAGTCTAAGGTCTCCTAGTCTGTGACCTTTAGTCTATGATTTTCTTTGGCACTAACCATTTTATCATTCCCTCAGGTACCAGTTCTTTTTACATGATGCTCTACAACAAAATGGTAGTAGAGGGCAGTTCATCATTCATTCATTCATCTAACAAACACTGAGCACCTGTTGTGATCCAGGCATTGTACTGGGCTTGAAGATACAGAGATTAAAGATCTAATAATAATACTAATGCAAATAACGCCTTACGTTTTTGAGGACTTAATATAAGACAAGCATGTGGCTAAATGAGTTCCATGCATTAATCTTACTTAATCTGCACAAGAGCCCTAGAGGCTGGTGCTTTTTTTGTCTCCATTTTGCAGATACAGAAGTTGACACTCAGAGAAACTAATTTGCCCAAGGTCACACAAGTAATAAATGGCGACTTGAAAAATGGATGTTACTTTAAATATTCTAACAAAAAAGACTGACAATAGAATATGATAAATGCTTGGAGTACCACGAGAGTATGAGGGATGGGGGTCCTCACACAGCCAAGGAGGTAGACTGAAAGCATTTCTAGAGGCTGATTTTAAGTGCTTTATTCTCTCCAACTTTTTATTTTAAATGTTCAGATTTGCTTACTACAAAATACAAGTACAGTGAGTAGCCATATAATCTCCACTCATATTCACTCACTAACAGTTTACAATATTGCTTCTCTCTCCCCATACATGTGTAGCATCCACACATGCATACATGCATATTTTTTTCTGAGCCATTTGAGAGTAAATTGTAGTCATTAAGTCTCTTTACCCTACATTCTTCAACACAAACTGCCTGAGAAAAAGGGCATTCTCTACATAAAGATAATACAATTATACACTTGGGAAATTTTACATGGATAAAATACCATTACCTAGCTAGCATATATTCAAATTTCCCAAGTTGTCCCATATTTTTACTTACAGCTTTTTCATTTTTGATCCAGGATCCTACCAGGTCATGTCTCTTTATTCTTTCTTCATATGAAATAATTCTCCATTTTTTTTGACATGGACTTTTTTTTTTAAGAATCAAAGTCATTTGTTTTTCAGAAAGTCTCTAAATTTCGGCTCCCCAAATTGCTCTGTCCTTGTGTGCAGGCTGAACATTTTTGGCATAAATACTCAGGTTTTGTTGTGCCTTCTTGGTGGATCACATCAGAAACCACATGGTATTAGTTTATCTCATACTAATGATGTTAAATATACTCACATGGATAAGATGGTATTTACCAGATTTGTCCTTTGTAAAGATATTTTTTTCTTTGAAACTAATCAAAGATATTTTGAGGCTATGTCTCCAACAACCTTTTTACTCCATTATGGAAATTGTAGTGTCCATAACTTGGGTGATTATAAAATAAATTGAGGCTCTGTGGAATAATAGCAGATGATCAAACAGAATAAGGAAGTAGCATTATGAGTACAAGGTCCTGGAATAGCAAAAAAAAACATTATACTTTGACCCCTACATGTAGTCTGGTTTGGCTGAACTATATATATATGGCAAAGATGGGAAAGTGACTGAGGACATCTCTCAGCTCACTGGGCAGGTAGGTGAAAACCTGTGTATGCTTCTGCTAAATAACAAGCTTAGAATGAAGACAGTTCAGAGCCACTGAAAGATTTTAACCAAGTGAATGACATAATAATAAATACATTTTGGAGCAACCACTCCAAAAGTGACGTAGAAATAGATGAAGGGGGATGAACAGGAGGCCCTAAAGACAATTGTAATAGTCCAGGTGAATTAGAGAATAGATTCAACTATTCTGGGGATGTTAAGAGGAAAAAGGAAAAGGACTTGGTGACCCGATGTAAAGCTCAGTTTTGTGGCTCGGGCAACTATGCGAATAACGTTACAGTTGGTGAAAAGGAGGAAGTTTGGAGAGACAGATGAAATCATGAGGTTGGAATGACTCTACCTAACGGTTAGAGTCAAAGCATAACTAAATGCAACAAACTAGTAGTAGTTGTTTAAATGCATCATGTTCCTGAAGCTAGGCCAGCTCGGTCTGAACACGATGGGCTGAGAATTCTCAGAGCTTTAAACTTTGGGTCCTAGGATTCAGATTGCTTTTTAGAAAGGTCCGAGACACTAGAAACCCTGCCTTATCTTTTTGACACATCCTTATCCTATGCTGTCTCTAGGAAACACAACGTAGCAGGTCCAGAGAATCCCAGGGGTGTTCATAGAAAACCATTTTGATATAGGTTCTAAATTCCTAGGTTGTTTAATCTTGGGCAAGCAACTTAACTTCTTTAGGCCACAGTTTCCTCATCTATAAAACTTGAATAATGACACCTGTCTTGCCTCTTCCATTGGGTTTGTGCGAGACTCATTTAAGTTAATGTATGTAAAACTAATTTATAACTGTAAATTACTATACATATGTAATTTATTATACAGATTGGAAAATGGTAGTCTAAATTAGCTCTTGGGTCTTTGAAACTGGAAATGAGACTAAACAGAGTGCAATACTCCAGTTCTGTAGACTTGATATATGCATAGAACTACTGGCCTGTGTTTTATCATATCATAGAGAACATTACTATTTGAAAAACCATTCATGCATGCTTCAGAAAGTCCATTCTTCCTCCACTTCTCCATCTTCCTTTTCAGTGTTATCCAGGGTCTGACTTCTGCTCTGAGATCTTGATCTGTGATAAGCTGGTATACGTTACACCTTTCCCAAATTTCATGGATAGGCCAAGAGGGAGAACATTGTCATATTGTTTAACTGCCTGCCTCAAAGTAGAATTGTAGTTACATGTTAGTGATCTCTCTCATTCTCTTTCTGTCTTCCCTGACCTCTCTCTCTTATGTTCTCTCTCATTTCTCCTTCTTCTGGACCTTATTACAACCCACAGAGCTTTGAGTCAGCATCCAACAGTAAATGATGACCTGCCAAATCGTATAATTTCTGGCTCTGTGAAGGTGAAAGGAAATGTGAAGGAATTCACAGAAACAGCTGCCATATTTGAAGACGGTTCGAGGGAGGATGAAATTGATGCTGTTATCTTTGCCACAGGCTATAGCTTTGCCTTTCCTTTCCTTGAAGATTGTATCAAAGTAGTCAGAAACAAGATATCCCTGTATAAAAAGGTCTTCCCTCCTAACCTGGAAAAGCCAACTCTTGCAATCATAGGCTTGGTCCAACCCTTGGGTGCCATCATGCCCATCTCAGAGCTCCAAGCACGCTGGGTCACTCAAGTATTTAAGGGTAAGTGACAATGCAAGTTCACCACTTAATTAGTTGGTGGCACATTCAATTATATTTATGTTCTTGCTTTTAAATAACTAAGAGAATATAGTGGCTGGCACAAAATTAGAGCTCAAAAATTAATTTTTGAGTGAAAATAAACTAGTTATTTATAATATGGACATTATTGGAATCTCCTGAGAAATTTTCCCAAAATAGGCATGCTTTGCTTAGTCGTGTTTTATTTAGTAAGTCTGTGGTGGGGCAGACACAAGAACTTTGAGAAAACATTGCCACAGTTTTTCTAGTGTGCACTCCAGGCTAGAATCCACTCATCTGTATTTTAGGCAACAGATAGATATTTGTGAAGAAGAAGAATTTCATATTCTTTCATTATAGATAGAGAAAGTCAAATATAGAAATGGTGTTACTTGATTTCAGCCAAAAACTAAGACCTGGTTAAAGACTACTACAGAATGTACAAAATTCAACCTCTCAAATTCTCACTTTCCCCCCTTTTTATATCGTCTTTCAGTTTAGGCTAGGAGATCATGAGGAAAATCTAGGGTTTGGGATAGAAGGCTTAATACGAGTCAGCAGAATGATATGGCTTCTAAAAGGCTTAAGTATATCTAGCATCGTTGAAACATGTTAATGTTCTAGAACTTATGATTGTTCTCTAAACTGGCCAGATCACACTCAAAACCATACTTTAAAAGTGAACTTGGAGTGCATTAAAAGGAAAGAGACAAGAATAGTTAAGGGATTTGAAAATGTGCCATTTGATTTACAATTGAAGGAGTGGAGGAGGTTAGCCTGGAGAAGATAAGATTCAAGGGAGATATGAGAGTTCCCTTCAAATATTTGAAGAGGTGTCCCATGGCAGAAGCATTTGATTTGCTCAGTATCACTTCAAAGAGTTAAACCAGAACCAAGGAGTGAAACTTTGAGGATTGCACAATATCAGCTGTGCTATAATATAGCCTTTGTTATTAAGAGTACAAGTGTGGTATGTTCCCCCACCCTCCACCCTTTTACTTTATACTTCATTTTCCATGTACTTTTAAGGCCATCTACCATTTCCTCTCATCCATATTGCATTTTCCAACTGAAAGACTGTATTAAGAGGAGGCAGGTATTGGTTGGAAGTCAGAGTAGGAGAAATACCTTCCAAAGACAAAATAGAATAGAGCTAGCTACTGATGTTAATATCATTATCTGTGGTGGTGGTGGTAGGGTATGGTTAGCAAGTGAATTGTAACCTTGAGTACAGAACATTATCCTGTATTTCACTGAATTCTCCATAGCATAGTCATTGTTAATAGTATTATTATTCCTACTGAGGTAATGTTACATTTAAAATTTTCTTCTTTAGGGATAAAGACATTGCCCTCACAAGGTGAAATGGTAATAGAAATAGCTAAGGTTCGAGAGGAAATGGCCAAAAGGTAAGAAATTCTCCTAGGAAGGTATGTGGTTAATTTGTCTACTTACTTAGTTCTTTTTATTTTTTAGTTTTTCTAAATGTTTTTTTAATTATTAAAGTATCATTGATATACAATCTTATGAAGGTTTCACATGAACAACATTGTGGTTTCAACATTCACCCATATTATCCAGCCCTCACCCCCCCACATTGTAGTCACTGTCTATCAGCATAGTAAGATGCTGTGGAGTCATTTCTTGTCTTCTCCATGCTGTACTGCCTTCCCTGTGATCTATCACCTATATTGTGATTGTGAATTATAGTGCCCCTAACCCTTCTCCCTCCCTCCCTACACTCCCCACTCCTCCCTTTGGTAACTACTAGTTCCTTCTTGGAGTCTGTGAGACTGCTGCTATTTTGTTCCTTCAGTTTTGTTTTGTTTTTATACTCCACAAATGAGTGAAGTCATTTGGTACTTGTCTTTCTCCACCTGGCTTATTTCACTGAGATTAATACCCTCTAGTTCCATCCAAGTTGTTGCAAATTGTAGGATTTCTTTTTTTTTATGGTTGAATAATATTCCACTGTGTATATGTACAACCTCTTCTTTATCCATTCATCTATTGATGGGCACTTAGGTTGCTTCTATATCATGGCTACTGTAAATAGTGCAGCAATAAACATAGTGGTGTGTATGTCTTTTTGAATCAGGATCTTGTTTTCTTCGGGTAAATTTCTAGAATTACTGGGTCAAATGGTATTTCTATTTTTAGTTTTTTGAGGAACCTCCGTATTGCTTTCCATAATGGTTGGACTAATTTATATTCCTACCAACAGTGTAGGAAGGTTCCCCTTTCTCCACATTCTCGCCAGCATGTTTTGTTGCTTTTCTTTCGGATGTTAGTTTAGCCATGCTAACTGGTGTGAGGTGATATGTCATTGTGGTTTTAATTTGCATTTCTCTGATAATTGGCAATGTGGAGCATCTTTTCATGTGCCTGTTGGCCATCTGAATTTCTTCTTTGGAGAAGTATCTGTTCGGATCCTCCTCCCATTTTTTAATCAGGTTATTTGTGTTTTAGGTGTTAAGGCATATGAGTTCTTTATATATTTTGGATGTTAACCCCTAGTCAGATAAGTCATTTACAAATATATTCTCCCATATTGTAGGATGCCTTTTGTTCTGCTGATGGTGTCCTTTGCTGTACAGAAGTTTTTTAGTTTGATGTAGTTCTACTTGTTAACTTTTGATTTTGTTTCCCTTGCCCAGGGAGATGTGTTCAGGAAAAAGTTGCTCATGTTTATATTTAAGAGATTTTTGCCTATGTTTTCTTCTTTGAGTTTTGTGGTTTCATGACATACATTCAGGTCTTTGATCCATTTCAAGTCTGCTTTTGTGTATGGAGTTAGATAATAATCCAGTTTCATTCTCTTACATGTAGCTGTCCAGTTTTCCCAACACCAGTTGTTGAAGAGGCTGTCTTTTCCCCACTGTATATTCATGGCTCTTTTATCATATATTAATTGGCCATATATGTGTGGGTTTATATCTGGGCTCTCTATTCTGTTCCATTGATTTATGGGTCTGTTCTTACGCCAGTACAAAATTTTGATTACTGTGGCTTTGTAGAAGAGCTTGAAGTTGGGGAGCATAATCCCCCCTGCTTTATTCTTCCTTCTCAGGATTGCTTTGGCTGTTCAGGGTCTTTTGTGGTTCCATATACATTTTAGAACTATTTGTTCTAGTTCGTTGAAGAATGCTGTTGGTATTTTGATAGGGTTTGCATTGAATATGTAGATTGCTTTTGGCAGGATGGCCATTTACTTTATTCTTACTAAGAGCAACATTGTACTATATTTATTTTACTCATGTTAATTTAAGGATTTGGATTATATTTGAAGAAAATGGAATAACAGTTTGTGACAATAAAATGGGGAAATAGCACCCAGTGGTTTGAATACAGATGGGAAAGGAGAGAAAAGCTTACAAAAAGTGTTTAAAATCCTACATTCAGGGCCTAAGAGAAAAGTCAAGTAGAAAAAAGCACATGGAGAGAAAATCAAGTTTATTATTTTTGCAAGGATTACTTGGAGTGCTAGCAGAGCGGCCAGAGAAAGGAAGAATGACATGAAGTAATGAGAGGAAGATATGGTTGAATTATGTAGGTAGATTTACAAATCAGCAAAGGCCACTTTCCTGGCCGTCATCATGTAATAGCACACTCAGGTTACAGTGGCTCATGTTATGAGTAGTCCATATGATTTGGGAAGGTGCTAATATCAGCTAGCTTGCCCGGTGCTTGAGTGAAAAGAGTAATTTAGCAATCTGAATTTCAGAACTTGAGTTTATTCACCAGGTGATTTTTATTTGGACAAAGTGGACGTCGATGGTAAGTTCCTAAATTTTTGTGCAAAAGTCAGAGGCACGATCATTCCAGACCCAATTAATTGGTTATATTAGTGTAACCCTCCCCTATTTGGAAGGAGAAGAAAGAGTTTTTATTTAACCCTGATACCCTTTCCAAGTATTCTCCTATTTTTCACCTTTCTTTCACTGCCAAACTTCTACAATAAATATTCTACATCATATGCTCTAATTTCTCATCCTTTTCTCCCTTTTGAACCCTCTGTATTTTAACTTCCATCCTTACTTCAGCAACTGCTCTTTGGAAGGTCATCCATTACCAACTCCATTTTCCTTCTTTTCACTACTGAGTTTGGTACTTTTAACATCTCTTTCTTCTTGGAGTACTTTCCTTGCTTTTCTGGCACTAAACTATCCTATTTCAGTTTTCCTCTGCTCTTCTTTTTGACTTATTTTTATCTAACTACCTTCTGACTGTGAGCTATCCCCAAGGATATAATTTAATCTTTATTGAGAGTCGCCTATTATATACACACTAAGTTTTTTATATGTATGAGTTTACTTAATCCTTGTAACAACCCTAAAAAGCAGGTACTAGTGAATCACTTTTGTGAGACTTCCATGAATACTACAGCTCTTGACCCACTGCTGTAGGATAAATGCTGCCTATAAACCCTTGAGCCAATATAACATTCACAAGGGAAAACTCGCAAATTCTTTCCTATGTTATCTTCTCTCTTCTAAATGTTAGTCCCATCTTAATAAATTCCTATTTGACCATCTATCAGTTCCTCTGGAATTCCAGCTCACCGAACTCTACCTCACTTCTTTTCTATCATTTTTCCTGTCCGTTTCTCTTGGATTCCTCTAGTAAGCCCACCTAATCTCAATTAGTTTAACTTGGCTTCTGTTTTACTTCCTTTCTGACCTACTGTTCTTTTATTTACATTATGGAAAGTAAAAAGAAAGTTACTAGTTATCTCTCTAAATCCTTCTATAGGTGTCACTGTTACCATATTTTCACTCTAAACAGTCAGTCCTTTTGCCAGTTCAAACCCGCATTTGATGTAATCATTTCTTCTGGCTCCATTTGGAGGACTACTTCTTCCTGTGGGATATCATCCCCCCACTTTCAGGATTCCAAATTGACACTGGCCCTAGGAAGTCCTTCTCTGAGGCCCACACCACGACTGCCCTCACAAACAACTGAGGATCCCAAACTTGAAAATGTTTGTGGTGTTTTCTCCTCCTGATAGTATGAAGAGTCCTCTGAATCTGGATCTACTACATTTGCCTCTCTACAGCCATCCCCGTTTTCTACAAATTGCCTCCTCTACTACAGGTAGTGCCCACAGATATTCTGTGTTTATATTCTTACTCATTCCTGCCTTATTCCTTAATTCTGCTGTTCCCCTGATTTGTAATACTTTCCTTTTTGCTGTCAGCTTATCTATATTTCCCACATCCTTCAAGGACTTATTACAACTCTATTTTAACTACCCTCTTCTATGTTTTTATTTAGCAGTCTAAAACCACAATTTACCAAAACTCTTCTATTCTTCTGTGCTTCATGTGTATCTTATATGTTCCAGTAGATTATAAGGCACTTAAGGATAGAGACAATGTCTTTTCTTTCTTCTCTATTTTCCACAGCTCCTAGCCCAATACTGTGCAATAAAAGGCACTCAGAAAGCATTGATTAGTTGATTGATTGATTGATTGAATTGCGGATAGGCCACGGCTTCTGTCTTCTTTGCTTCAGGTATGTGGAGAGCCAGCGCCATACCATTCAGGGAGACTATATAGAGACGATGGAAGAGCTTGCTGATCTGGTGGGCGTCAGACCCAATCTGCTGTCTCTGGCCTTCACTGACCCCAAACTGGCATGGAAGTTATTTTGGGGACCCTGTACTCCAATCCAGTATCGTCTACAGGGCCCTGGAAAATGGGATGGAGCTCGAAAAGCTATCCTTACTACAGAAGATCGTATCAGGAAGCCACTAATGACAAATGTAAAGGAAAGCAATAAATCCATGACTTCAACAATAACAATGGCCAGGTTTATTCTGGCTGTTGTTTTCTTTGCTGTAATCGTGACCTATATCTAGCTGTCCCATTGTCCTTGCCTTTATTTTCTCAATGAAGAAACTGTCTTCAATGTTTTAGGCTCATGGATCTTTCTAATAATCTAGCATCTGCCAATCGACTTGGTTGAAAAACATGGGATTTTAAATGAGCTGTCCTGTCCTTTTTTGACCTCTTAGTTCCCATATTAGAATCCAATAAGACTTTACCTTTGGAAATATAAGTAGCTGTTAACTGTTGTAGTGTGGCCTACAAAAGTGATTTTTCTTCTTCCACTCCTACTTTTTACCCCCACCCCTTCCTCCTACACATAGAGTCTGAAGTAATATGTATTTGAAGAAGTCACTTATGTACTAAATTAGAATTAAATATAGGATATTCTGTTTATAATAGGTCTTATGACATGCAGTGTAGTTCTTGAAAAACAGAGCAAATGAAATGAAAAGCAGGGTCTCCAGCTTATGTCCCAGGGAAAAGCTGTTGACTCTTGTTTTCTCATCTGTAGAATTTTTGCTCTATTCTTGTCTCCCAGAGAAATTAATTAATTTGAAACTAGATTTCCTAAAGAAAGGTACTGGATATTTAAGCCAGGTGTATGTTTATAAATAGGCTATTGTGTAGTATGTTTTGGGATTGCTGCCTACTACTTAAAGATAAATTTGAACAGCATTAGATGTTACTATCTTTCCCAATATATACACATGAAAGAACAAGAAATGTGAGAACTATAGCTTCTTCCTAATCATATAATTATTTATACATTCCCTGCCTAATTTACCTGTGGCATAATGTCTTTTGAGAATTTGAGAATTGGTATTATTACTTCTTAGGTCTTTTTCCTTCCCTAATACTTGTGATATTGGGGACTTATAATCAATTAAAATGAATTTAGTATCTTTTAATGTGCAGATTACTCTGATTCAAAAGTAAATTGAAGGTCATTTGCTTCTTTTTCATTTTCTGCTTAACATGTAAGTTTGTTGAATTAATAGTCCTTTGATAATATAATTCATAGCTGTCAGCAGTACAATTGCTTTTCCTCTTTAAATAAAAATTACGTAATTCTAAATTCATTGACTTTCATTTTACATATGTTATGCAAGGTACAAAAAAAATCACTGGATAACTTCTAAAAAGAACTAAGCTCCATATTTTATTCTGATTTATTTAGTTTATACCTCATATTCTTTCTCTGTCAAGGATCGCACTCCAGGTACCATGTTACTCCTTATCATTAGGACCTTTAGATTTTGCAGATTTTCCTTGTTTTTGATGATCTTAACAGTTTTGAGAAGTATTGGGTAAGTATTTTGTAGACTATTCTTTAATTTGTGGTTGTCTGATACTTTTTCTCATGATTAAGCTGAGGTTATAGGTTTTCAGGAGGAAGACCACCAAGTGTTATTCTCATCACATATCAAAGGTATGTGCTATTAATGACTTATCACTAATGATGTTAACCTTGATCACCTGGCTGAGGTAGTACTTGTCAAGTTTCTCCACTGTAGAGTTTTTAATTTTCCCCCCTTTCCATACTCTACTCTTTGGAAGGAAATTGCCATGCTCGGTCCACATGGAAGGAATGGAGGGCTTTGTTCCATCTTCTTCAGAGCAGAGAATCTATATAAAAATTTTGGTATTCTTTTGCATGGGAAGAATTCTTCCCCACCCCCCATTTATTAGTTTATTCAGTCCTTTATTTATATCAGTATGGACTCATGGATATTTATTTTATAATTTGGATTTGATCCAATACTGCATTATTCATTTCATTGCTCAACTTATTCTAGCTTTAGCCATTAGGAGCTGTTGCATTGGCTCCTGTGTCCCTTCAACATGGCCCCACTGTTTCTGTAGTACCTCTTCACTTTCTGGCCCTACAAGATGCTCCAGACTCATGTTGTATATTCCCCAACCTAGTCCTAGGAGCAGTTATTTCTCCCAGGAGTCCTGGTTCCTTGTATTAGAAAGTGGTATTAGAAACCAAACACTAGGTGTTAGGTGTGCTTATCACTGCTTCTAGGTCCTTCAGAGGACAGAGCTTAGAATATATTATGTATACATTAACCCATAAATACACACATATTTTTAATTATTTCTGTATTTACCCATCCATATCTATATTCTATATTGAGCTAAACATGCATTCATACTGATGTCTTTAATTCTAATACAGGATTTATTGGTCACAGGTATAATACTTTCATTCTACATAGAAAATTTACAACTAGAAATATATACATATTTGCTCTAAGTCAAACAATTTACAGTTAGCAGTTTATTTGCACCAACTCAATACTCATGTGGTAATGCTGTATATAGAGTAAGTGATCATAATGCATACAAATTAAGATACTAATTCTTCTAATAATGTAAGAAATATCCTTAGAAAAGGACATTTTCAGTGAATGTTTAGCTATTAAGTGTCAGGTTTTGGGTCATTCTTATTTGGGGTTATACTTATACTGGTTTCCTTGGAGATTTCAAAAAATTTGAGCAACTCCAGAGCAGTGGCTGCCTAGCATAGGCCCAGCAAGTATTAAGCTCTCCAAAGGATTTTTTAAAATTAGTGGACTAGATGATGTCATTTCAGGAAATACTGGCTAAATATTTAATATTAGCCTCATATATAAAATAAGATGTGGTCATCTGTTCTGTAACCCTCATAGGGCAGTTTTGTGGTTCATATGATAGAATTCATTTGCAAATCCTTTGGGATATGAATGACAGAATTATGATATTTGGGGGAAATTCTGGATCCTTGAATTAGGTCCCTCTTCCTTTAAGCGGGCAGAATGTAAGAACATCACCACCACTTTTCAGCCTATATGAAACTGTTTAAAAAATAAAAAATAAGAAACCGCAAAAGACCCTGAATAGCCAAAGAAGTGTTGAGAAAGAAGAACAAACCTGAAAATTATTACATTTTCTGGTTTCAAATTATAGTAACCAAAACAGTATGGTACCAGCATAAGATACATAGACCAATGAAAGAGCAGAAATAAACCCACACATACACAGTCAACCAATCTCTGGCAAGGGTGCTAAGAACACAAAATGGGGGAAGGAGAGTCTTCAATAAGCGGTGATGGAAAAACAATATTCACATGAAAAGGAATATAACCCAACCCTTATCTTATACCACTCACAAAAACTAACTCAAATGGATTAAATATTTGACTCAAAGACCTGAAACCATAAATTTCTAGGAGAAAACAAAGAGCGCGAACTCCTTGACATCGGTGTTAGTGATGACTTTTTGGACTTGACATCAAAAGCAAAAATCAATAAATTAGACTACATCAAACTAAAAATCTTCTGCACAGCAAAGAAAACTATCAACAAAAGGAAAAGGCAACCTATGGAATGGGAGAAAATATTTGCAAACCGTAAATCTGTTAGAGGCTAATGTCCAAAATATAAAAAGCATTCAAACAATTCAATAGCAAGAAACCAAATAATCCAATTAAAAAGGCAAAGGACCTTGAGGATTTTTAAGGCAAAGGGCCAGCTTGGAAGCTCTCTGAATCTGTCCTTTTCTGGTTTTCTGGAGGATTCATTACACAGGCATGATTCATTAAATCTAGTCATCGGCAATTAATGCAACTCAAGGCCCTCTCTTGCCCCCAATGTCAGGTGGGTGAGATTGAAAGTTCTACCCTCTAATCACATGGTTGGCTCCACTGGCAACCAGCCCATCCTTTGGTTTGGTCGAAAAGTCACCTCATTAACATAACAAGAGACACCTTCAGTGCAAACTCAGGAAATTCCAAGGGTTTTAGGAGCTCTTCCAGAAAGGGGGGGCAAGGACCAAATATATATTTCTCACTGTAAATCAGAGTATCACAGACATGAATAGACATTTCTCCAAAGATATACAAATGGACAACAGGCAATGAAAGATGTTCAACATCACCAATCATGAGTGAAATGCAAGTCAAAACAACGAGATACCACCTCACACATTTTGTAGTGGCTGTTACCAAGAAGACAAGACTTAGCAAGTGTTGGCAAGGATGTAGAGAATAGGGAACCCTTTTACACTGTTGGTGGATGTTGCTTCAGGAGGAGGGGGTACCCCACTCTGGACAAGTTCACTATGAATTTGTTGAGACCGAATAAAGACAAGAGCATGTTGGGGGTGTCAAAGGGGGCTCAAACCATTATTCTTCACACAGCAGTAGGTCTCGGTCTCTTCTGGCTCTGGCGCTGCTCCCTCCTGCTCTCTAGTTTGAGCTTTCTCCCCTCCTGCCTCTTCCTCTCCCTACCCGCTAAGCTCTCTGCTTCTCCATCACACTGCCCACCTCCACTCTCTCCTGTTGGTGGCTTAGTCTCCTTGCTGGTTTTGCTTAGCAGCACCAGGGCTCCGTAGCTTCCCTCCCCCAGCCTCCATTCTCCCCTGGCTCCCCATCCAGGCTTTCCTTTTCTGCTCTCTACTTCGCCACCCCAGCTCTGGTAGGAACTCTGTGGACGGGTCTCTATGGTGACTGGCAGACTCCTGACCAATTACATACCAGGAACTCGGGAGAGAGAATGGGTGTTTCCTCTACACCTCTCTTCTGGCCCCATACTTCCATGACTGACCAGCTGCTCTGGCCCGAGTAAACATCTTGCTGCCCACAGATATACAAACAGGCTCATTCTGTACACAATGCATAATATTAAGGCCAGGCAAGTATCCTGGTCATAATTTCCATTTTCTCTACAGTGGGAATGTAAATTTGTACAGCCACTGTGGAAAACATTATAGAGGTTCCTCAAAAAATTAAAAATAGAACTACTATATCATCCAGCAATTCTATTTCTGGGTATATACTCAAAGGAAATGAAATCAAGATCTCAGATAGCCACACTCCATGTTCACTGCAGCATTATTCACAAGAGCCAAGATATGGAAATCATCTAAGCGTCTGTCTACAAACGAATGGATAAAGAAGATGTGAATGGAGTATCATTCAGCCACCAGAAATAAGAAAATCCTGCCACTTGTGACATCATAGATGGACCTTGAAGGCATTATGCTACTAAGTGAAATAAATCAAAGAAAAATACTGTATGGTATTACTTATATGTAGAATATTTTTTAAAAAGTCAAACTCAGAGAAACAGAGAGTAGCATAGTGGTTGCCAGGGGCTGGAAGGTGGGGGAAACACAGAGATATTTGTAAAAGGGTATAAACTTTCAGTTATAAGATGAGTAAGTTCTGAAGATCTAATGTACAGCATGGTGACTATAGTTAATAGTTCTGTATTGTTTATTTGAAATTTGCTGAGAGCAAATCTTAAGCAATCTCACCACACATACACACAAAGGTAACTATGTGAAGTGATAAGTGTGTTTATTAACTTGACTGTGGTAATCATTTCACAATGTTTATGTATAGCAAATCATCACATTGTACACTTTAAATATACATAATTTTTTCAACTATACTTGGGGCTTGACAAAATTAAAATCAGTGGTATTTGTTTTTAAAAATAATTATTTTCTGCAATGGTTGAGTAGTCTTTACATAAACTTGCTAAAAATGATTTTTTAAATAGAATTATTATTGAAATAACTTTCATACAAAACTCACACTTTTTAGCGTACAGTTGTGTAAATTTTGACAGAGACGTAACACCATTACAATCAAGACATAGGACTATTATGTCCATAACTCCCCCCAAACTCCCTCATGCCTCTTTGTAGTCTTACTTTTTACAGAATGTCACATAAATAGTCTGGCTTTTTTCACTTCCCATAATACATTTGAGATTCGTCCAAGACAACTTTAATTCTTTTTATTGAATAGTAGCCCATTTATGGCTATACCACATTTTGTTTGTTGATTCACCAGGTGAAGGATATTTGTGTTATTTCTATTTTGGGGTACATATGAATAAAGCCACATGTTTTGTACAAAAAAACATTTGTGTACAGGCTTTTGTGTGAACCTGTCTTTATTTCACTTGAAAAAATACCTACAAGTAGGATTACTAAATTGCATATTAAGTATGTGTTTTAACTTGTTTAAAAAAATTGGATTGTTTTTTGAAATGGAAAGCACCAAGATGTCATAACCATCCCTGATCACAAATGAGAATGTAAACTAGGAAGTGGAGACGGAAATGGAAACCTCCAGATGCCCAATCTGTCATCCAGTCTGTAAAATCATTATACTCTTCCCCCATTCACAAATCTTCACCTCTCAGAGGCAGTAGGACATTAGCAGTGTATGTGAAAAAAAGCTATGAGGCCTCCCATGCCATCTGTATGCTCCTCTGTTTATCAGGCAGAATGGCTGATCTGAGAAGACCAGGGGCAATGACATATGAGAAAATGGTAACATCAAGAGAACGCCCATCAAATTACTTTTCCTTTTCTTTCTTTTCCTGCCTTCTCTGTAAGGTCAGTTACATCATTGGGGCAACAGCAATAAGTCCAAAGGACAAATTACACAGGTTAAGAGATCTTGTTTCTTTACCTAGTCATTCTTGAGTCTAGAAAACAAACAAAATTGGGGTTAGGGTGAAGCAATTAATCCTTCCGACAGTGTCAAGTTATGTTTGTCCTATGTCTAAAACATGCAATATACCGAGTTGATTTTTAGTTAACTGTTGACTGACTTGCAAATGCTATTAGAGCAGACCAATGTCATGGATAATCCCCCAAAGATAATCCAAAAATCATTTCTATTTAGTTTTACAAAAACTGTTTATTTCTCTTCTTAAGCTTTCCATTGGCTAATATATAATAATTGGTTTGCTTCTCCTATGCTGACTTGACTATTGTAAGGAAATACATACCAGGGACATATTATTTGGCTGGAGAAACCACCTTGAAGTTAGAAAGCTGAATAGAACATGAGGTTTAATGCACTGATCTTGCTTCGGAGTCCTATGGAAAGGATGAAAGGAACTGGGGTGGCAGGGTGTGTGAGGTAACCAAATAGAAGGTAACCAGGCAGTCAAGATTTCAGAGGAGTGAACCAAAGATTGCAGTTAAGACTCACTGACTCCAAGAAGGGACTAGTGGTTACCAAAGGGGAGGGGTGGGGGAGGGTGGGTGGGGAGGGAGGGAGAAGGGGATTGTGGGGTATCATGATTAGTACACATGGTGTGGGGGGATCACAGGGAAGACAGTGTAGCACAGAGAAGACAAGTAGTGAGTGACTCTGTTTTAGTACGCTGATGGACAGTGTAATGGGGCATGGGGGGGGGGGACTTGATAATACAAGTGAATGTAGCAACCACATTTTTTCTTGTGAAACCTTCATAAGGGTGTATATCAATGATACCTTTAAAAAAATGTAAAAAAAACATTGCAGTTAAAATGTACCTTTTTTTCTGTACTGTTTTGGTTAAGAGCCAGAGAATAACTGAGGGGCAGAACAAAGGCAAAAGGTAGAGCAGCGGCTTTGTTAAACGAGTGGGTTTTCAACTTTATATAAAAATGAACTTCTCAACAAATGGAGGTGCTCATTCAGAACGAGCAGCCTTGTGTGACCTGGGGCTCCATATCACTGGCTGTGTTTAAGCCTCAGTTGGCATTGTCTTGTTGAAATGTAGTAAGCAATACTCACATAACTTTCATTTCCCAAATGTTCATTAAAAACTTACTCTGTACAAGATGAACACAGAACATGAAGAAGAATCAAATCTAGATCTGCTCTCTGCCAGTTGTCAAAGCAGTGCTTCCCGCACTTCAGTACGTATATACATCCCCCTGGGGATCCTGTTAACATGCAGTCTGATTCTGCAGGACGGAGCCTCAGATTCTAGTTCTAACAAGCTCCCTGGTGATGCCAACGCTGCTGGTCTGTGTAAAATAGCTGAGTGACAAGGGTTTCTAGTTAGCGATCAGATAAGCATATTATTACACTACAAAGTAAGAACTAGTAAATACCACATAGGTTCCATCCGTAAAAACCTGGATCTGTTCCAACCCGAGGGCTACCTTTGCCCTTTTCTGACTTCAGTGTTCCTTCTGACGTTTTCGTTGTTGCTCACTGCATAATAGCTTCCACTTTCTTCTCTTTAGACTAACATTTTACTAACTTGTCAAGGTTTATCTCACAGTCGCCCTCTTCCCCGGGGCCCCGGTCGGCGGACCGCTCCCCACAGAAGTCAGTTTTCACCTCGAGCACTTACCCCTAGTTTCTTCGGCTGAAGTTCCTGTTCCTATTCCCTATAGGAAGCCCCCTCTTCAGGTCGCCTGCGACCAAGACGCTGCCCAGAAATCGTTTTGGAGAACGAGAGGCCAGGTGAGGGGGCCGGAAAGGGAGCAGCGCCTCTCCTCCGGGTACCGAGCACCAGAGCTCAGGCAGGCAGCCCCAGGAGTCTTTCCGGCTCCGTCCCCTGCGCGTCGCAGGCCCCGGTGCCCAGCGCGCCTAGGTCCCGGGCAGTCCCGCCAAGCAGGCGGCCTGCGGTCTGCGCGGCTCGCTGTGGAGGGGGCGCTCCCGTCTGGCGCGGGAGGCTGCGCACCGCTATCCACCATCGAGACGACGGCGGCTAGAGAGGCCAGAGAGCCCCGGGAGCCGCCCCGGCGCCCGCTGCCCAGAACGCGCACGGGGCGGGCCTCGCGCCTCTGGCCTTGTAGCCATTTTAGGAGGAAACCCGGATCGCCAGCCCGGGGCGGGGCTTCAATTTCAATAACTTTATTGGGCGCCTTACCTCAGAACAGCCATCGCACCAGTGGCCCGGGAAGAGAGGAGAGCATCCCGGGAGGTGATTGCGGTTGGGGGCGCCGGGATGCGGGGGAGTTTCCCAAAGCGGGTTTTCTGAGCTTCGGGCACAGAGGAGGCGTGTGGGGGTCCGGGCCGCTCGGGAGGCCGGGGAGGGAGGGGGCACCCTCCACCCGCGCCGAGCTTCCCTCGGGCGGGGATCCCCTGCCTGATTCGCCAGGCGCAGGGGCGGGGCCGGGGGCGGCCGCTGGGTACTCCTCGCCGGGTGTCCTTCCCCGCGGCAGGTGGCCGGCGGCTCGGAAGCTGCAGCGATGGGAAACACCACCAGCGAGCGGGTGGCCGGAGAGCGCCACGGCACTAAGGCTGCACGAGCCGAGGGCGCCGGCGGCCATGCTACGGTCAAGGAGCACAAGATCATGGTGGGGAGCACCGACGACCCCAGTGTCTTCAGCCTGCCGGACTCCAAGGTGAGTCTTCCTAAGCCCCAACTTGGCGGTGCCGCGGCAGG